>JAFIRS010001989.1:0-266320 GCA_018342105.1 Gonioctena quinquepunctata
CTACTTCCAGTCATTGAAAATTGTAAAAAAAAATAATAGAAAAAGGGGAATTATTAATTATTTAGAGCAAAAAAAACATCTTGACAGAGGGGGTTTGATTCGGGAAAAGGGGAAAAAATACATCGAAAGCATTTATGAATTAGTCAATTACATAACTGATGTTTGGAAAACAAAAAATCAACATTTTGGATATTTTGAGCAAGGATTACTGGTTCACGGATATTTTTTGGGGAAAACTAAGATACTATGGTTTGTAGGGGGGGGAACAATCTACTCACATCATATCTAACGAGAAACCAATGTGTGTTATTTTGAAAAACCCAAAATCCCTAAACCGGTTTGTGTTCCAAGGTGTGTTCATCCTGGTTTGCCAAATTCAATGACAATGTTTACAATGAATTCTTCGATGACACCACCTTTCCCCTTTGGGGAAAACAAGAATGAAGAAACTTATGAATTAAAAAAAGGAGTTATTCAGGAAGCTACAGACGGTTCAATGGAAAAAACCTTTTAAGTGTGAATAGAAGCAAGCCAAATCAGTTATGTTCTCTTTTTTCACTAACCTTCAAATAATAAAAAAGTTTTTTTGGCTCCATTAACCCAAAGTTAACAGGAAACCCATATTGATAAACAGAAAAAATCTTATCAAGGTCTATACAATCAGGGAAGATAAAAAATGAAGTTGGTAAGAAGGGCCCATCCCCTTTATCTGCAATGTTTCAAGTTCTTTAACTTGAGCATTGATAAACAGGGGAACATCTATTCATATCCCGAGAATATTTACAATTCAAAAACGGGCAATCAGAGCCTTATGAAACAGTTCAAGTGGAGTTAAGCATTGGTTTGTAAAGTTCAATATATTATCCCCTACCATAATTTTAATAAAATCCAGTTTAGTACAATTCAAGAAAACTTACAAAAGTATACTACAAATGGAAACAACCATTTTTATAAAAATTAGGAACAAAGAAAAATCCCATTGACCCAAACCCCCTTTTTTAATAGTCACATTTTAGCTCACAGCAAATTTGATGGTGCCACAGGACCCAGTAATAAGAGATAGCCCTTCCCAACAAGTCAAAAAAAATTTTTTACAATAGAATAGACAAATCACTTTCAGTGATGCTTTGAACATTCAATCGGTGCGTAATCAATCACCCCGATTTTGAAAATTTGAGTTTTCAATTGCTCATTGCAAAAGAATGAGTTATATATTTGGTGTATCATCCACCGCAAAGTAACAAAAAATATTTTCCTCCTTGAAAGGCTAGATGGTTTCTTTCCAGTCTCCAAATGTGAATATTATGTTGACAGTGACTTTAATATCGACTTTGATAGTAAAACCCAAGAGCGGGAAACCTAATTCAATCATTAAACCCCTACAATGCATGTGGAATCCCCGACACCGTTTCAAATATTCCTCATCCATTTTAGATTTAAAAAACCAAAAATTCCTGTCTATCTTGTGAGGTCACTAAATAGTGGTCTGTCTGATCATGAAGCTGTCATTTGTAAAATACAAACCAATTACACAAAGCCAAAATCTTAAAAAAATTTTTTTGACGAATTTAGTGTAAGAATTTTAAAACATTTGAACAGCTTGAGTTCAACTATATGCTGGGAGGAAACCCCAAAGAATAAAAGACCCACTGACCGATTTTCACGCACAACTTTGGGGATATATTAATACTGCATTCCCTTGATCAAATCCAAAAAACTAAAGTCAGGCAGTGGATAAAAAAGGGTATAAGAGTTTCATGAAAAAACTTGCTTCCCTTCATTATATAAGGAAATATCTGCTTGAAAATGAAGTTTTATGTTGATTTAATAATTAAAGGAAAATTTATAGAAATGTTAAAAAGCAGCAAACAGCTATATTTTGGAAAAAAGAATAGGGGTCCAACAAAAGTCAAAAAAAAAAGTTGGTCAATTATTAATGATCTTAGAGGGAAAAATAGGTAACCACCCCTAAATACCATTCTAGTGTTATGAAATCAAATAAATTTACTGCACCATTTCCATACTCTATCTAGGATATTAAAACACAAGAAGATCCAGTCACCATTTAAAGGATATATTTGAAAAATTCTTTTCTATCACCCACTAGCCCAGGGGGGAATTGAAAGAAATGTTAAAAGATAATAAAAAATAGAATACTTTGGTTGAGATTCCAATGTTCTAACCCCCTTTAATAATGCTTTCGCCTTGCCGGTACAGGCAATTAATATTCATTTTGAATGGAACATTCCCAAAGCCCAAATAGCGTAATAAATCCATTGCTCAAAGGAGGAGGGCTGTGATATAATTTCTAATCTAAGGCCTATTTACTATTGCCAACTTTGGCCAAATTAGTTGAAAAATTGTTAAAAAAAGGATGTCTTATTTCTGCTCTATCATAATTTGTTAAGCTCCACCAATTTGGCTTTCAAACAGAGAAGAGCACAAATGATGCCATGTTTGCTTACCAGAGAAATATATATCTCAAAACAACAAGGTGGGTAAAGGTAAAAATCTTTTCACCTTACAAAAAATTTTGACTGTGTTGATCATAAGATAATTCTTCAAAAATTGGGAAAATTTTTGGTTTCAGAGATATAACCTCAAGATTTTGGGTTTTAACTCTACCAGAACGCAAAACAAAAAGGTCCCCGCCCTTAACGGAGGAAAGTTCAAAATCTCAACTGGTGAGTTGTGGGTACCACAAGGATCAGTGCTTGGCCCTCTTTTTTTCTTGGTGTACATCAATGATCTGGCAAGCATCAATATCAGGGGGAAATTCACTATGTTTGCAGATGATACTACAATACCGTGGATGGCAACAAAGTGATGAACTGAATAAACACATAGCTACAGACATATCCCTGGTGAAAAAAATGGTGTGATTCCAATAAATTATCAATGTCTCAAAAATGCATTGTAACCTTCAGATGCACTCTGAATGACATAATCTTAGGGAACTCGAGAATAAGTACCAAACCATCAGCCAAGTTCTTTTGGGACTCCATGTGGATAACAGTCTGTCTTTCAATACTCATATCAGTACCTTTATGCAAAAATTGTCATCAGGTTGCTTTGCAGTAAGGGTCATATCATCAGAATTAAATACATCTACAGCGAGAGCAATATATTTTGCTCTTGATTGACTCACTGTTGAGATATGGAATTTGTTTTGGGGAATAGCTCTAATTTCTATTGAACTCGGTGTTCGCTTTTCAAAAGAGGGCTGAAAGGAACCTTTGTAAAGCAAACCCAGAGATTCATGCAAACCCTTGTTTATTACTCAAAAATATTAACATTGACATGTATCTTTATTCTGGAAAGTGTATGTTTAATCCACAAAAAATTCTACAATAATATCCCAACCTAACTTCAGACAGGGAGTGTAACTTTTACAGTATCCCTACCAATCCCTAGAAGCTCCTTGGTAAAGGGGTCAATAATTTTAATGCTAAAAAAGTTTAACCATCGCCTTCACATATTCGTTCTTTGGTGGCACATAATAGATTCAGGATGGCTTGTCAAGGAGTTACTTACTAGATAGAGCATATTTAAATTTGAAAGAATTTTATGACAATGTATTTTAAGTATTTGATTTCAATTGTAATTTTAATTTAGCTTTAAATATGTGTCTGTTTATATACAACGTGTACATGTTATATAAAAAATTTTTTTAGTATGCGATTAGGACTATTCATTGATCATGGCGTTATTGTCACTTTTCACATATATGTGCGTACATGTATGTATATATGTATGTGTATATATGTGTGTTTATATTTATACAGTTTGTACTCTTTTTGTATTTTAAATGTTTGTACTCTTTTATATTTTAAATGTTTATAACTATTTTATAATTACCTTCTAGCTTTGTCAATGAGAATTTAATTCTTTCGATATTAAAGCATATTTGATTTTGATTTGAAGACCAGAACTATGTGATAATCTGTATTTATCCCCTGATGACCCACCCGGAAGTACTTATAAATAAGTTAAATTTAATCTTTAAATAATTTAATTAAAAAAGATTATCAGATATGTATAGCAGGGGACTTTAATATAAACATCCTAACTGAGGATAAATATTCAAAAATATTGTAAATTCTCTAAATACTTATAACATTATACCCTCAGTAAAAGAATACACACGATAGATGGAGACCTCGCCATGTATTGACAACATTTTTACAAATATACCAAACTTTACATCAGAGGTAAAAAATGTTCACATATCTGATCATTCTCTCAAAACTCAGTTTTATGGGAACTCAAAACATATTCTATAAAAATAAAAAATGTATCTTTAACGAAGAAAATAAAAATCTTTTTAAATAGCTTTTAAAACAAATCCACGCTTGAAATTTTAGTATGTCAACCAGAAGATATAAATGCACAATGGGATGCCTTTATGCCTCTGTAACATGAGCATTTGAAAAAGCTTCCTGAAAAACAAAGCAATGGGCAAAACACCTGAAATAATGAAGTGCAAAGAACAGCTTGACATACTTTTGTTCTAGGAAATAAAAATGCAAACTATAGGAAAGCATATCGCGCAAAAAAAAAATAAAAAACAAAAACTTACTCAACCAGTCCCAAAGACGTTATTATCAGGAGAAAATTGTGAACTCTGATAATAATTCCAAGAAAATGTGGCAGGTCGTAAATAATGTTAAAAGTGGCAAAAACACAAAGATCCTGTATACTGGAGGGGGACCTGGAGGCATGTGCAACGACTTAAATATTCAATTTTGAAATACAGCAACAGAGGCATAAGTAAAATTCCACAGCAAAAGACCCAAACAAAATATATTTCCAAGCGTTGCAGAGATGTCTATAAACTCTGTATTGGAAATTATGAGAAACTTTAAAAAAAAAAATAGTGCAGGTGTAGATGGTATTTCAAACAGCCTTATAAAATTCCGTACCTTGGAATTATGCTTGCCTCTGTGTCATAATAGATAACTCATTAAAATATATCTTTCCTGATAAACTCAAAGAAACCGTAGTGATACCTGTGTACAAAAAAGATGATCCAACACAAATACAAAACTACAGACCGATAAGCTTATTACCATCTAAACTTCTTCCAGATACAAGGACTTTTAAATCCAGCACAGCACGGATTTATAAAAGAAAAATCAATAGACACAGCAGTCTTTGAATTTATTGAAAGTATATACAATAGCATTGAAAACAAAAGTAAAATACTAGAAGCTTTTCTAAATTTATCAAAGGCCTTCGATAGTATCAGTCATCATGTACTGCTGAGTAAGCTTGAGTTGTATGGAGTCAAAAGGTCTGCCCTGAGGTGGATCCAATCCTATCTTGGAAAACGAACACAATGTGTCAATCTGGAAAGATATGGGATTAGATTGCCAAGGGGGAGATAACCCGGGGCATTCCGCAGAGGGGTGTGATTGGGCCTATTTTATTCATTTTATACATAAACGATCTACCTTATATCACAAAAACATCTCATGTAAATTTTGCAGATGATAACTTGAATGGTCTTATTCTTGAAAATAAAAACCAATCCAAATTCCTAGGAATCTCCATCGATAATAAACTAAAATTTGACTAGCATATTTTAGCATTAACAAAAAAATTGGCTTCAGGATGTTATGCAATCCGAATCATTTCAAAAAGAACTGACTTCATCCACAACAAAAATGGTATATCATTCCCCTGATAGAATCTAACTTTTAGATATGGTGTTGCTTTCTGGGGATTCTGCAGTCAACAACTCTTTCATTCAGTGTTTGTTTTGCAAAAGCGAGCAGTTAGACACTTATGCAAGGTGGGAGTACGTGAGTCATGTAGACCATTATTTATAAGAGAAAAAATTCTCACTGCTACTTGTATTTTCATTCTAGAAACTGTCTGTCTGATTTACAAAAAACATAATATGGTAGAAATTCCGAAACATACAAATTACGTAACCAGGCAAGAACAGAAAATAAAATACCTCTTCCTGTTCCAAAAACAAGTCTGACAAAAGATTCTTTATTCTATGAAAGTAAAAGTTGTATAACCATTTACCATACGAAATCAGAAAGGAAAAAAGCTATAAAAGTTCAGAAACATTGTTAAAGCAGCCCTTGAAACAAAAGCGATCACAATCTTGAGGAATATTACAATGAAACCTTGCTTGATTAATATTTTTATATTGTTAAAATTACACACCTATATGTTGAAGCTTATCTTATCCGGTATATCTTATATTTTTATTCTATGACATGTGAACTTATGTTCAAATTATGTGATTCTTGTACTTGTGCTTTTTTTTTCTTTTGTTTAAATTATACAAACTATATTTTTTTAACAAGCTTTGTCAATAAGAAAGTTTTTCTTAGACAATAAAGTATATTTCTCTCTCTCTATCTCTAACAATATCCTTATAATAGCAAAAAACTTCATAGAACTTGAACAAAGAGCAAATTCCTCTCTTGGCAAAGCTCAAGAGTGGTTTAATAATAATTTTATTCTTTTAAACACAGATAAATCTGTTTTTCTAAACTTCCATACTATACAGTCATCAATAACCAACAACTATAAAATCTCAGCACAAAACGTCAAATTTCAACCTTCAGTAACATTTCTTGGCTATCCATAGATCACAACCTAAAATGGGATATTCATATCGACAAACTTTCGGGCAGGCTCAGCAGTACATGCTACAGCTTGCGAGTGTTAAAACAGTACCTAGACCAAAAAGCTCTACTATCAGTTTACTATGCCACTTTCTACTCAGCACTGCGCTATGGTATACTGTTTTGGGGAAAAGCTGGAGCTCATGGAGATCCTTTTATTCTGCAAAAGTGTATACTAAGACAAATCCTGGGCAAAAATTGTAGGAAATCTTGTAGGGGGCTTTTTAGGAGAAGCAACCTACTCACACTACCAGGAATTTATGTATTCGAGAACATTTTTACTATTTTACTCAATATTTGCCTCAACATAAACACCATACAAAAAAACTAAATCTAAATTTCCCAATACATAGGCTTACAGAAGCGAGCTCCACCTATGCCTGTTTAAAAGTCATTAATAGTTTTCCTAACCATCTAAAAGAAGAAGACACAAAAAAATTTCACAAAAAGTGTATTCCAATACTTGGTATGGATTGAACCTCACAGCATAAGAATTTTTAGAATATAAAAAATGAAATCTATCTGTATGAAAATGCGAAATTAACTTTTTTAAATTTTTAAAACTAAACATATATATATATATATATATATATATATATATATATATATAGAGATGTACACGGTCATTGTGAATCCCGCGAAGCATATGAACGAGACGCAGTTTAGCCCGGAGTTACCTTGTTAGTCCCGATATCGGGCTCAACAAAGTATCACCCTGTATCTCTTCACTGGGTGATCAGAATTGAATGCAGGTCATTTCCCCACGTTTTAGATCGGGACACACAATATACCATTTCCATAACCAACATACGCGACTTAGTTCTTTGGTTCGAACTGTAGGGAGTGCTTTGCGTATATAGGGATATACACTGCAGAATTATATACTTCTTTGTAGAGCCCACAAACTTTTGTAGCGTTGTGTAGCCCTAAATTTGGCAACATCGCAATGGCTGCCTTCATGAATTTAATATATATGAATTGCTGGATCCGTGATCTGTCCTAGCGCAAGGAATAGTTCATAATTCAATATAAAAAATATGTATCGTTCATTTTTCAGATTAGGGAATTTGAGTTCGAAATATATTTGATATTTGAATATTTGAAGATATATTAATCAATTCTTTTTCTAAGGGGAATTTCGTGCGATCAATCCATCTACATAAAGGATGGTTGGAAAAAGTACAACATAAACAATATTGGCTTAAAAGCCTATTCTTCAGTTTTAATCGTAGATTTAATTTTTGTGCATCAAACGATAAAAATACATTTACACTGATGTAGACCATATAGGGGAGACGGTCTGCCAAGAATATAAGGCAAATATAACTTCCAACTGAAGAGCGATATAATGATTCCAACCATCGTGAAGATTGGATATAAAATCTCAACAATTTTTCGAGGCAAAGGAACTTTTTATTGACTTTCTTGGAATGCAATTTTGCGGTCTTCTGAAAGTGAAATTTATATAACTTTTCCTTTTTCTTTTTTGTTAAAAAATCACTTTAATTGACAAAAAAAAGGGGGAAAGAAAGAACAGTTCACATATACGAGTCTGTTGAGGAAAGAGATTTCGCATTGTACACAGGGAATACTCTCATTAGTTCTAAATTGCGGAAAAATACATACACATAAAGTTCCGGTTCATTAATTTATTTTTCCAATCTTAGAAAGCTCCAACATCGACAATAATGAAGTAATACTCGACAATATGCATCTTTTTGTTGGTAATTCAAAGATCTGGTTGAATGTCAAGTGGTACCATATGGGTACCGTTGGAAGAATTATTCGTTCTCTACAAAATCTGATTATGTAATGCTTGATTAAGATTATCCCCCGTTTTATTTGGATAATGAAAAATATTAATATCAGGAGGGTGCTTAGAGATCGATTGTGGATAAATGACAAAGAATTAAAATACAAGTAGTATATATTTCGTCCAATTGAATTAAAATATGCAGAAATATATGATCTCGGAAAAGCTAGTTTCAGGAACAACTAGAGATAACAAAATTGAGCTTCTCAGGAAAGTAGGCAATTGTTTTTTTTTCGCATTTTTTTCGACCATAGATATCTTTTGATATGAGGAACGAATCAGAACCACAAAAACTGAACTATTCGCTGATGAGTACTCAATATTTTTTTGGGGTATTCCAATCACATGAAACCATCAATTTACTTGGCATAAATCAATATTTTCACAACTATTATTTACATGGAAAACTGTCTAGAACAATCAACAGCAAATTTCATGTGAGCAGCAGTTCGTAGAGTGATATTTTTTTCTTCTTTCGGAAAGTTTTTTTTTATTTTTTGAGTATTAATATTAATGAAATATTGAACAGAAATTTATTATCCACTTTTTTCCTATCTTACCTCAGAATTATTATTTTCAACTCCGAAATTTCAGAATGAAATATCAATTTTATGAATATATGAGATATTGAATTTGTTTTTCCTTTCCTTCCCGCTAAGGAAAGTGTGGTGGCACATTCTTCTTGCAAATTTACATTGTGTTAATATTGTTTTTCTCAATATTGTACACACAGTGGAAAAACTTATTAATAGTTATGATTTTTGAACCCGTAAAATAAGGGAGTCACCTGAATAAAAAACACATTCATTTTAACAACACATTTATTAATTTAACATTATAAAAACAATTCAGAATGGAATAAAATATTGATTTGTTCGAAAATATGAACAGAATGTTCATCAAATCAAATGTTGAATCATCTACGACTGCGAAACTAACTTAAGTCACTATCTTCCATCGTTCAAGATAACCTCTTGTGAGGTATTCATGTTGAAAAGGGAAATATTCTTAATTGAATATTCGATAGAAAGATTTTTCTGTGAATAAAAAAATCCACGATAAAAATTAAGTTATTTTTGTGAATGACTAACAGAAAACAACTACTCCCCCGGCTAAAGCCACACTGGACATTGAACTAGCTCTGATAGATATTCTGAAAAGACCCTAACTGAAAAGCAAAAATCTGCAATTGAAAATTTGCTTTTTCATTGAGATGATTATTTGATTTTCTATTCCAGTCTTGATTCATGGATGTTCATAAAATCAAATGTTGAATCATCTGCGACTGAATGATAAACTCAAGTCACTATCTTCCATCGTTCGAGATAACCTCTTGTGGGGTATTCATGTTGAAAAGGGAGATATTCTCAAATAAATATTAAATGGAAATATTTTTCTGTGAATAGAAAAATCCACGATAAAAATTAAGTTATTTTTTGTGAATGTCTAACAGACAGTTATTTTATTTTCTATTTCAGTCTCAATTAAGAACTTATATAGATGAATGAGGCAAAGAAGAATGTTTTCCAAAAGAGAGTACTCATCAGAAATCATTTGTAGCATTGATGCAAGAGAGGCATCGCATTCACTAGGTCTTCAATACATTTTTGTTGACGAAAATCTATTTCACGCTTCCACGATCATCAGAGAGACCGAAAGAAATGGGAAACACATTTTCAGAAGCAATCTCACTTTGCAAAGATGGAAAGTTAGAAACATTCATTTCGGGGAGACACTTTGAAATCAGTGTTTTTTTACATTTAAACCTGTCATGGGGTATGATAGATTGATTTGTTTGAAAATATGAACAGAATGTTCATAAAATTAGATGTGGAATCGTCTGCGACTGAAAGATAAACTTTAGTAAACTATCTTCCATCGTTCAAGATAATCTCTCGTGGGGTACTCATGTTGAAAAGGGAAACACTCTCAAATAATATCAAATGGAAATATTTTTCTGTGAATAGAAAAATCCACGATAAAAATGAAGTTATTTTTTGTGAATGTCTAACAGAAAACAACTACATCTCCGGCTGAAACCACGCTGGTCATTGAACTACATCTGATAGATATTCTAAAAAGACTCTCAAAAGAAAAAATCTGAAATTCAAAATTTGCATTTTTATTCAGATAGTTATTTTATTTTCTATTTCAGGCTTAATTAAGAACTCATATAGATGAATGAGGCAAAAAAGAATGTTTTCCGAAAGAGAGTACTCACCAGAAATCATTTGTAGCATTGATGCAAAAGAGGCATCGCATTCACTAGGTCTCCAATACATTTTTGTCGACGAAAATCTACTTCACGCTTCCACGATCATCAGGAAGACCGGAAGAAATGAAAAACACATTTTTTAGAAGCAATCTCACATTTAAACCTGTCATGGGGTATGATAGATTGATTTGCTTGAAAATATGAACAGGATGTTCATAAAATCAGATATGGAATCATCTGCGACTGAAAAATAAACTTTAGTCACTATCTTCAATCGTTTTGTATTGCAAGAGCTGATGATATATTTTTCCGAATTATCTGAGCAATAAGCAGACTCATGTGAAGAAGTGAAGGATAGGTATATAGGAGTGTACCCTTGTTGAACATGCAAGGAAAAATGCTCTGTTTGCCTAGTCTGATCAATATTCAATTAATTTACGTTTTATCGAGGGTAATATCATATGTGCTAGGGGTTTTATCGCATTTTTTTTTTTCTAGAAAGCATTTTGCCTGAAATTTCACTGACTGCGATTCGCTTCTCATTATCTGACCAAATTGCACGAGTTAAATTTCCTAGAGGCAAAATGCTTGAGGGAAATTTTCAAAGATTTTATGTTAAAATCCTCTAGCACGAATGATATTTGATGAGAATATTTCCCAAATAACATTTGAAACTGGATAATATTATCAGAATTCATGTTATATTTGAATTTCCAACGGGGAAAATTACAACAATTCTTCTTGTTCCAAAATTGAAGGAATCGTGTGTCCGTTTCTAAATGCTTGACCCTTGACTAATGTGGCTATTCCATAGTTATCTTTGGTCAATCTATCTTTCCAACAATTAATTTGAGAATATCGAAATTCATTCAGCTATTTTTAGTTTCGTAAATAAAAATATATTTTCTTGAAGAACTGCTGTGCTATTCGTTCATTTTTATCGCATACTTGGGAGTGTTCATCTACCCATACACGGAACACTGAAATATATATGTCTTCATTTGTAACGAATACTCAAATTCCAATTTTTATATTGAAAAACAACCCTAAAACAACGGTACTCCTATACATACTCTCAATCCTCACTTAAACCTTTAGTGTTAAATTTTAAAAAATCCTGAAATTTGTGATTTTTATTTGGAAAGATAAGCCCAAATACCAATTTTCTTGACTCTCACTTCAAAACTTTCACGCTGAGGTTTATATGAAAAACTCCATAATTCTCACATATCTAGTTTCTCCAGATACGAGAGTTTTTCTGATTCAGAATTATATTCTTCTGGAGCTGAAAAAGTCGATATCTCACTCGATGTTCCATGGTGCGAGACTACTGATCGACTTTTTAATATTTCTTAGTTTCTCTGCAGATATTTCCATATAACCGGGACCATTTTCATTTTCGGTATTACTCGTCTCGCAGCTACTCAGGTCAGAAAATTCAACTTCATCACCTGAACCTGACGAAAAATCCACATTTTTGGAGCTTACAGGTTTTCTCATACGATAATCAACTTGATAATACAAAAAAAAATATTCATTAACTTCAAAGCGAGTCGCTTATTATTGAACATAAACATTAAACTGAATATTAATTATGTGCTCACATTTTTGCCTTTTCCCAATTTATAATTTTGAAGGGTCATCGCCACAATCTGTTTTCCTCTGTAAGTCACCGCACGCTCACTGATTTCAAATCCCTAATAAACATTTTGAACTGAAAAACGTGCGAGGCAGTAGAGGCAACGCCGCCGGGACACACAGAGGCCGTTTCAATATAGGCAATATACGTTTGGGATTCATAGCGTAGTGAGAGAATAATTGGCTCTACAGTTTCAAAGGAGTATACAAATTTTTAAATATTGAGAATTGTTACCCCTCTAAGTGTGCTTCGACGGAAAATGAAGGAATGATGTCATTGCACTGGAATATACTCTTCGCCCATTCTGAAAAGTGCGGGTTCAAGAGCGACCCGTTCATATGGTGGGCTTCACAAGCTACCGTGTACAACTATATATATATATATATATATATATATATATATATATATATATATATAGTATGAAAGTGGAAAATTGTGTCCGAGAAAATACATGAAAAAGGAAATTGTGGCATATTGGACAAATTATCAAATTAAAGAAAAAAAGCATCCTCAAGTGGGAGCCGAACCCACGACCTTTATCGTGTGTTCTGCAAGTGCACAACTGTTTTTATTCAGGTTGCAGTCACTTTTGTGAGAGGTAATGCGTGCTGCTAAATTCCTGCTAGTTTGGCCATATATATATTTTATCACAATTCAAGCATGGGATACTATAAACTACATGTGAACATTCCGCAATTTTCAGAGGGGATTTATTTTTGAGAATAACGTAGAAACTATTTTGATGTGCTTTTTGGCAACCCTGAAATTTTCAGATTTGAAAATATTGATTAGTTTTGAAGTCAGTTCTTTTATATATGGGAGTGTTCTATATACATTGTCATCATTATTATTATTACTGTTCAAACTATTATTGTCGTTTTGGTGTTGGAGGTTATTCAAATTTGTTCTGTGTTGGGTATTGAATAACTTATTAATAAATTTTTTGGGGTACGAGTTTTCTTGAGAATGTTTTTTAGTTCGTTCATGCCTTCTATTTGTAAAGTTGGATGGGTTAACTTGATGACTCTATTCTTCAGAGCTAAGACAAGATTTGTTTTCATATGGGGTGGATGGTACGAGTGATAACTTATGAATCTGTTGCTGCAGTACCGTTTCCTATACCATTTAGTACGGAGACTGTTATCTTCACCTCTTAACACTGTCATGTCTAGGAAGGGAATACTTTTGTGTTCTTCCAATTCTGAGGTGAACTGCAAATTTATATCATAACTATTGAAATAGTATAACACTTCTTCAACACTTAGTTCTGGTACTGCAAGTAGCAGGTCAGCTACGTAGCGTTTTACAAAAGGGATGTGAAACGGAATTTATAAGTATTGGGAAATGGTCGAGCCCATAGGGGTGCCAAAAACCTGTTTGTAATATGTATCATATTAATTAATATTATGTGTGTTTCGCTATTTTTTATTTGTAACAGTCTCACATTGGTAAGTTTTTTATACTTTTCCAAGATCCTTTTGTGATTAGCAATTGTTTTCTTGTTTCTAGATGTCTTGAAAATGAAATAAAATAAATTTCGAAAGCTTGACAAATAACAGAGAGTACTCATTACATTGGCCTTCTGAACTGACTGCAACCTCTTTATTTTTGTATTGATTTCGATGATGAATATCAATTGATATAACTCATAAACAAATATATGGAAACTTACCTCAATTACCTCCATGATTGGGCATATCGTGGGCAACATGATGACAACGCTATACATTTTCTCATCTAATGCATTACTCCGAGTTTTAACATACCAATCAGGTGCATATGTAGTATACATATCAGAAGGCAAGCTATTGCAGTATTGGCATAAAAGAGGAATAGCAGATCGAATATTAACTTGAGCAGATCCAGGGCCATCTACGAAGTAAGGAGGTAATTCATCTTCATTATACATTCTCTCGATATCATCCTGAGATGGTTCCAATCTTTCATTATTTTTCCCAATTAAATACTGCAAAAAAAAAAAGATTACTCAACAATTACCCATGCCATTCCCATTCGACTAAAAAATTAATCACTGAGAAAAAGATACTATGCTTGAGACAAATATTCTGTCCTATAAGGACAGTAATTAAATGAAAAAGATACATTTTCATTGACTAAGCAAATACCATAAAATAAAAAAATTACATTACTACAAATTGAAAGCATTTTCCAACTTTGAAGACTTTTATAATCGTTTATTGGAGGCATGTCCTGTCTGGTCCGGCACTCATAGGTAATTTCTTGAGACTAGCCGAATCTAGTACTAAATTTCTGGTATCAGAAAAGAGAAATTCTCGTATTCACGCTTTGACAAATTTCATCAGGATAGGTGACGAATAACCGAATCCAGTACTACATTTCTGGTATCAGAAAGTAAAAACTTTAGGCTCAGAAATGCCATCATAAAAAGTTTCCTACTCTTCAATTGGAATAAATGATAAATTTTTCTCAGTTTTAAATATTTCAATCATTTCCAGAATATAACTTAGTTTTTTGTATAATAGGTCAGTCTCAATAGTAAAAGTTTATCATATTCCAATTTTTTGGCTAACATTTTTTTTTGTAATAATTTTTTGAATTCAATGAGTTTACTTGTATCAACCCTAATGAACCAGAAGCATTCCAAATGGTATTAAATAAATTGAAATAGATAGAAGTATTTATTTCGCAAGAGTAATTATATATTGAAAAGGGGAAACATTCTCAACATGAATACCCCACAAGAGGTTATCTTGACGATGGAAGATAGTGACTAAAGTTTATCTTTCAGTCGCAGATGATTCCACATCTGATTTTATGAACATCCTGTTTATATTTTCAACAAAGTAATTATATAATTGTAATCACACACAACAGTGGCACAATACTTTGTCTGAGAAATGCGTCATAACATGAAATATCATTAGGTCTAAATTGAAGAAAGATATATTTCTCTTTCAGAAGGGATTTCTTATGAATGAGATATGATAAATCTTTTTTATATCTCAGATTGATAGATAATTTATTGGTGTTATTGGTGTAAAATTTACAATCTTTTTTAATTGTTTCTAACTACATTGACCTATATATCAATATAAAAAATATAGCAGTAAAATTTTAAATTTTGAAATGATAAAATCTAAATGGTTAAAAAGTTCGTATAAGTGCAGGAATCCTTCAGTACTATAGAAGGTGATTT
The DNA here is from genome assembly GCA_018342105.1 of Gonioctena quinquepunctata. Lineage (NCBI taxonomy): Eukaryota > Metazoa > Arthropoda > Insecta > Coleoptera > Chrysomelidae > Gonioctena > Gonioctena quinquepunctata. The sequence goes on from JAFIRS010001989.1 coordinate 15,493, forward strand.
TTCCAGATATATTTCTTCTCGAAAGTGTTTTTGAAAGAGATTTGGCGATAATTGACAATCACATTTATGTTTGCATGTCAATGTGGTGAAGGTCTCAAGTGTTCTTTAAAAAAAAACAAACAGCTTTTTATTCTAGCTCAAGTAGTTTTGAGAAGATATGTTTAGATTTCCCAATTAAAATGTTGAAAGAAACTGGCTTGAAGTGATGTAGATATCTTAAAGAAAGAAGCAACGTTATATTTAAATAACAGGTTTGTAGGTATACATTTTAAAAATAATTTCATAAATAATGATTCATGCAAACCCTTGTTTATTGCTCAGAACATATTAACATTGACATGTATCTTTATTCTGGAAAGTGTATGTTTAATCCACAAAAAAATTTACAATAATATCCAATCTCTGTCAACTTACAAGACGAGGAGTGATAACTTTACAGTATCCCTACCAATTCCCAGAAGCTCCTTGGTAAAGGGGTCAATAATTTATAATGCTAAAAAAATGTTTAACCACCTGCCTCCACATATTCGTTCCTTGGTGGCACATAATAGATTCAGGATGGCTGTCAAGGAGTTACTGCTAGATAGAGCATATTATAATTTGAAAGAATTTTATGACAATGTATTTTAAGTATTTAAGTTTTGATTTCGAATTGTAATTTTAATTTAGCTAAATATGTGTCTGTTTATATACAACGTGTACCTGTTATATACAAATTTTTTTTTGGTATGTGATTAGGACTATTCATTGATGCTGGCGTAATTGTGACTTTTCACATATACGTGTATGTATATATGTATGTATGTGTATATATGTGTGTTTATATTTATACAGTTTGTACTCTTTTTGTATTTTAAATGTTTGTACTCTTTTATATTTTAAATGCTTATAACTATTTTATAATTACCTTCTTCTAGCTTTGTCAATGAGAATTTAATTCTTTCGATATTAAAGCATATTTGATTTGATAACATGGATGGTGTTGGGGTAGTTCAGGAGTTTATGGAGGAGCGTTGGCTGTCAAAGGCAAACAGTATCCGAAATACCCGAAAGATGTCAATAGTAAGTGTCAGTGAAAAAATTTCAAATCCTAATATTGCCCCACAAACCAACGATCATACACAATGAAAAGGATGGCTTATTTCCTATCTTCGAACATTGGCCAAATTTCAGCTGCACACGCGCAGATTTGCAACGTCATTTGGCGTCACCAGGGAATCTGGATGGCTCATCTGCCATAAGTGCACATGTATTCTACTTTTTTTATTGTTTTTGTTTGCTGAATCTTTTGACTTTCGTTTCAATGGATTCATAGTGCCATAAGCATCTATAGTTTATCGTGAATAAGTGAAAATTGAAACGACTGTTGAAGGTGTGTTGGAGCCCACTTCGTGATAGGACACTTGTTTTTTCAACTGTTTTTCGATTTATTGAAAATATTTGAGGTAAATATAGCTCTCGAAAAATGGTATGAAAGTTGATTACAACAAAGAGCAGGGTATTTTAACTTCAAATCAAAAGGCCTATATTGATCAATTACTAAAAAAATTCAATATGACTGAATGTCATGAATCAAAAACTCTATGGAAAATACATTAAATTTGAATCCTTGTGATCAGGGCTTGATTGATAAAGTACCTTATCAAAATTTAATAGGCAGCTTGATGTACTTAGCTGTACTTACCAGGCCTGACATCTCTTTTAGTGTAAGTTTCCTGAGTCAATTGAACAAATGTTATTCTAAAGAGCATTGGAAACATGTGAAATGTATTTTAAGGTATTTAAAGGGTACTAATTATTACTGTTTGAGGTTTTCCAGAGAAAACTCGGAACTTGTCGGTTTTGTAGATGCTGATTAGAGAAACAATCTGATGGATAGGAAATCTTATAAGGGATATGCATTTAAATATTGTGGTGCCGTGATTTCATGAGAAAGCAACAAGCAAAAAACTGTTGCACTCTCCAGCATGGAGGACGAATACATGGCCAATTCAAAGGCTGCTAAAGAAGCTATACATTTAAAAAATATATTATTTGAGCTAACAGGAAATGACCAGTGTATCAATATTTTCAATGATAATCAGGGAGCTATAAGTTTGTCAGCTAATCAAACATGTCATAAAAGTTCGAAACATACACATGCCTCACATCATTTCATAAGAGAAGTTGTTGCCAATAAACATATTGTTTTAGATTACTTATATGTTAATGCCTACAGATAGGGCCGATTCTAGCAGGTGTGCAGCGCGTGCACCGCACGCGGGCGGCCAAACTAAGGGGCGGCCGCAGGCCGCATTCAGTTATAACAATCAGCTATTTTTTTAAAGAAGAAAAATGAAACGTTAGTGCTCAGTTGTGTTGTGTGTTGGTCTATTGTCCATTAGTATCTTCTCCTACTCTCATCTACACACATTCTTCATTTGAGAGCAAAATTCATGGCAGAGCCGGCAATGCAGCATAAAAAATTAAAATTTCTATAAAAAAAAAACCAAGGGCCATATTTTTGACACGACTAAGTATGTTTGGTTCCTGTGTGCGGCGCGGCGGCTTATTTATGTACGTATATTCTTTACGATGTCAGTTGGAACGGCGATTTTTTTTTTAAAGGAGGTACCAGCGGCGAAACCTTTGAAAAAAACGTGCTGCTGTTCGCCAGGCGGCTTTTTTTCAAAGGTTTCGCCGCTGCGGCCTCCTTTGAATTTGTTTTCGCCGTGTCAACTTACTTGTAAAGACTATATATATATATATATATCACAGTCGGAACGCGGCTCGCAGGTCAATGGTCAAAAGAAACTTTTTTTAGCGGTTTTCTTTTTAGATAAGAAATGGATTGTTTCGACAGACAAAGTTAAAGGGATGCGGCATCGGAATTTTTTTTGCTACTTCACCACTATATATAAACCATTTTCAATTCAAAATGTTCATTTAATTTTGAATCAACATACAATAAGACTGGTCATAAACACGAATCAAGTGCAAGTGTAAGTTAATATTGGAAATTAGTGACAAGGTGTTGCTGTTGAGTATCGTTTAAATATTTAAATCAGAACTGTGGTAAGTACCAAAGCTCTTAACTAGATTTATGAACGAATGAACTGTTGTACAGGGTGTTTTCTAATTAGATAAAAAAGTGGGCATATTTTTAAACTAATTTTGTTGCGATGATTCGTTTTGAAAATAAGTACAGAATGTTTGAAAATTCAAAATTTATTTTCAATTCTTTCAAAATTCGTTAGCACAAAATATAATTTTCTTACAAAATTATAGGTTACCAACCGGGGGAGTTTATGAAAATTTTAATTTTTACCCAGATTTTGAAAGAGCTACTAATCATTATTTATTTTAAGTAAAAAAAAGTATTACAATGGTAGGTTTTCTAACTTTTTCAACAGGAATGGGGATTTCTTATGAATAACCCATATTCTTACACTTTAAGTAAAAAAAAGTATTAACAATGGTAGGTACTTTTTAGAGGTCATTTCGATGAATTTCAAAATTTCTGAAGAATTCCTATTCATTTTATCTGCATCTGTGAGCCATGATATACTTATCGTTCTTCTTACCTTTTACCTTTAGATGTCGTCCTCGTCCAAAAACAGAAAAACTAAAAGAGAGTCAGGTGCCTTCTATAGAAAAGAGAAGAATAGAAGAATAGAAGAAATCTCAAAACAAGCGGGAGCATTAAAAAAGTATTTTGGAAAACCGGATAAAAGTGAGCCCGAACAAAAAGGTTTGAATCAAATCGCGGAGTTTGATTATTCTCAACCATCAACATCCACCAGTACTAGTGAAACAAACAATTAATCAATAGATTTCACACCCGATGAAGGTGATAAAGCTGCAAGATCATCATCAAGCAGTCCCATTCCCAGTGAAGCCGAATGTGAAGATGAGAGCAAAGAGAAAGAGGGCTCTGCTCAAGTAGCACTAGATGATCCAGGTACTTGGCCTAACATTTTGACAAAAAAATATATTGATTTATTGGTAGAACACGGTCCCAAACAAGTTGCAGATTTCAAATTTTCGATTGATGAGAGTGGCAGAAAATTTAGCTGTTCATATTATAACAAAACTTTAGTGAACGGGGAGAAAATAAATCGCGCGTGGCTCTGCTATTCCATAAACTAAATTGTATTTTTGTTTTGCATGTAAATTGTTTAGTAGAGATAGTTCAACACAACTTGTAAGTACTGGCTTTTCTGATTGGCGTCATTGTTCGGATTACCTCAATAAGCATGAAAATACTCTAAAACACGTTAACTCTATAAGATCGTGGTGCGAAATAAAGACGAGGATGGAAAAAAATTGAACTATTGACTGTTGTTGAATGGAATGTATTTGCACTACTTTTTTGTTTGTTACAAAAACTCCAACATTTTCTATATAGCTGTATAATTAGTGGACAAACAGAACAAACCAAATTTGTGTTTACAACAGAACAAGTAGCAAATTTTCATTATTAGTGTCTCTAATTGAGTGAAGCTCCTTTTGGGCCACCAGGCAAACAACCGGTTTTGTGGAGGGGACCCAATGACACGTCAGAAACGGTCATAATGTCATAATGGTCATAAATTGAAGTTGGCACTCTTATTGGTTGGATCGGTCACCGATGCAAGGGTCGGAACAAATACAGGGTGGTAATGAATAGAACTGTCCAGGAATGTTTTATTTTCATCATTGACGCGGAACAACAAAATGTTTACAATAGAGAGAAAAAGCGATGGCGCGCTATCATTGAAAGAATGATTGCTGTAGTACAATTTTTAGCCAGTCAAAATTTAGCATTCAGAGGAACTAGTACGGAGTTGTATCATAGAGATAATGGTAATTTTTTAAAGGCAGTAGAGATGTTAGCCAAATTTGATCCAGTTATTTCAGAACACCTTAATAATATCAGTAAATACAAAGATAAAAAAACACGTATTCCACACTACTTAGGGCAGCATTTTCAAAATGAAGTAATTCATATTTAAGCCGAATCTATTCGTAATGAGATAACACGCATTGTCAAAAAAACCAAATATTACACTATAATTCTCGACTCTATGCCCGATATTAGTCATACAGAACAAATAACGTTTGTAATTAGATGTGTGAACACTACTGATGGTAAAAGTAAAGTAGATATTTCAGAATTTTTTCTAGGATTTTTTTCAGTAACTAATACCACTGGAGAAGGTCTGTGCAATTTTCTATTAGAGAAGCTATTACCTAGTCTGCAGCTCGAAGTTAAAGATATACGTGGTCAGGGCTACGACAATGGATCGAACATGAAGGGGAAAAATATAGGGCTTCAGAAACGGATTCTCGATATCAATCCTAGAGCATTATATCGCGTATGCGGCTCATACCTTAAACCTGTGTTAATGGCTGCCAGCTCCAGTGGTGAAATTTCTGGTTTTTTTTATATGGTACAAGAGGTATATAATTTTTTTCGTCCCCATATGATGGGATTTACTAAAAAATACGTGAAAAGTCTAACTTTGAAACCATTAATGAAACAAGGTGGAAAGTCATTATCAATGCTATTAGACCTCTAAAGCAAGACCTCAAAAACATTATTACCGCATTAAATGCCTTAATTGAAGATTCCACCAGAGAGCGAAAACAAGAATATTGAAGGCGTGTTAATTTTGATTTGGCATGATTTATTATCAAGAATTAATGTTCTGAGTAAAATGCTTCAAAATCCTAAATTAAACATCGCGGAATGCATTGAAGGCTTAGATAATTTAAAAAAATATTTTGTTTCACAAAGATCAGACGATAATTTCAAAATATTTGTCGAATCAGCCACAACACTTACTAGAGATTTAGGTATTGATCCCGAATTTCCAAGTTCGAGGCTCAGGAAAAAGGTCTGTTTATTTGATTACGAGGGCAGTGATGAACCCCTTTTGAATCCCTTCCAGCAATTCAAGGAAAGAAGCCTATTTTGCAATTCTTGATGACGCGATCTCTTCGGTAAATGAAAGATTTACATTATTATCTGAGTGCTTTTCAATATTCTGCTTTCTGTATGAGTTTCACAACATTTCTAGTGATGATCTCATGAAAGCTTGCATGGACTTAGATATTAAGTTACAGGTACAGGAGGAAGGAATATCGTGAAAGATATAGCGGTAACAACTGTTTAATGAAATAACTTCATTCAAAGATATTTTTCCAGGTAAGAAACAGCCAATTGAGGTATTAGAAATCATAGTCAAAAATGATCTCATTTCCTGTTTTCCTAATTTTGCTCTAACAATAAGATTTTTTTTAACCTTACCTGTTTCTGTGGCTTCACGAGAAAGAAGTTTCAGCAAATTAAAAATTATTAAAAATTACTTGAGAAATAATATGACACAAGAAAGGCTTTCAGATTTGGCCATCATCTCTATTGAAACCGAAATCTGTGAAAAAATAGATTTTACAGAAATTATTGATAAATTTGCCACTCAGAAAGCCAGAAAGGTTATTTTATAATTAGGTAATTATAATGATTAGGTACCTAGTCTGTAGACTGTAGAACAACTGATTTATATACTTTTCGTTGGTATACGCACTGAGTATGTCCAAAATCGTTGTGTGTGAAATAGACATTATACAGGTAGATGAGTTTAAGAGTTTATAACATCAACGTTAAATATTAGTCAGTCAAAATAAGAAAAAAATCTCTGGAGGGGCGGCACATCTGGTATTTGCACGCAGGCGGCCAATACCCTAGGATCGGCCCTGCCTACAGATATAATGGCCAAAGGTCTAACAGCTGGAAAATATTATAATTGTATGAAATCATTAGGTGTTTGTAGCATTTGAGAGATCTAAAATAGTTTATGAGCTTTGTAAGTGCAGGTGTTAGATATTAGATACAAAGTATCAAAAATTATTCTGTGCCATAGTCTGTATTGTATGTTCCATGTCATGATGTTCTTGTATGATGATTTAAGCTGTGCTGTACTACTACCTCTCTAATAAAAAAAACTTTTAAAGAAAAAATTAAACCGACGAAAAAATCAACTGAAAAGCAAAAAATAAACCTTCTCAGTCTTAATGATAACTGAGCTCCTAAACTAATGTGAGTAACTCATTTTGAGTCGGCGCCAAATTATCTAAATCGGATAACCCAGTACAAAGTTATGAGTGGTAGAATCAGTTAACGGGTAAAAATTCAGTGGATGAACGATAAATATCCTCTATTTTTCTACCTTTAAGGGGGATATTATTTTTCAAATTAAAATGGGACCAACTTCAAAGTACACCCTATCCAATAAAAAAAGAATCATCAAAATCGAACTTCTCTGTGAAAAGTTATGCGTGAAATAAAAAAAAATATATATAAGCATCGACTAGAGAATCTCCTCCTTTTTTTTTCGTCGGTTAATAAAGTCAGTCTGTATATGGTCATTTCATTACTAGCACCGAACGGCATTCTATATGGTGTGCTCATTGTGGCAAAAAGCCGTTCAGCATCTAAATTCATACTGTTAGAAAAAGGTAGAAAGTTTATCGGCAACCCGTTTGCCATATAAAATATTTAAGACGGATGGTTACTGTTTCAACTAGCATAGTTCTTATCAGAACAGTGTCGTTCGTTTATGAGTTATATGTTATTTGCTATACTTTAAGAGATATTTCATAGCACCAATTATACAAAAAACTGTAATTTTTAGCACCGAGTAAAGTTTCTTACTCTTTCAAAATAACCGATAGTCCTGCAGACTGGAGACACATTTTTAGCCTACTTTTCAGCTATTTATAGTCTCAATCCCAATTATATATATAGAAAATTCATTATTTCCAAATGGTATCTTAGAAAATAATATTTTTTAGATAATCAATATATAAATCATTATATTTGAATAATTTTTATTGAAAATAAACAATCTTGCTTTCTAAATTTGGTTTAATTAAAAATTATTTGAATTGAATGTATTCAAAATATTATTTGACTTAAACATTGGTGGATATTCAGTAACAAGATTTTGTTACATACAGTGAAAAACGTTGAAAAAATAGTAATCTGTCAATTTGAATAGTGGTGAAAAGGGGAGTACTTATAAAATGAGAAAATTCAGCAAGTTTTCTTGAAAAAAAAAACTAATTAAAACGTTGAAAGTTCTTATTCAAAATAGCTATTTATCTCTACAAAAATGTGATTTATGAAAGAATGTCCTTGAGATAAAGGCTCATTTTTCCTCAATGGTCTTTCTCTAGTATTTCTCAACATTTCCTAAAAATAATATTTATATCCTTCAAATCAAACATAATGTAAATCTATTTGAGGTTGAGAAAGAAATATTTATGTCAAGCTGCCGATTACATCTGAATCATTATCTGAATCATTATCAGAATCAATTAATGAAAAACTTACGTTATTCAGAGTTTCCTCCACCAGCTGGAAATCCTGATATTTCAATAAAAACTTCGGAAAATCTTCTTTTTCCACTATCATGTAATAAAGGCTGTCCTTGTGCCTAGCTCGACCTTTTGACTGTATATATGATCTATAATCTTTAGGTTTGTCATATTTTATCACCAGAGTACACATAGGAATGTCTACTCCTTCTTCCAAAACATCAGATGCAACAAGAATGTTGATTCCTTTATTAGAAAAGCTGTTTAGTACCTCTTTGTTCTTTTTAGCACTAAACATACTCTCCCTAGTATCATTATAAGGATTACAATTATAACCCACCATAAAATTGGGTTTCACATGACTGAATTCAGGGTCACACTTACTCAAAGCATCCAAAATATAATAAATTACTTTGGCTGTAAAACGTCTTTCTGTGAAAATTAGAGCACATAATTCTTCCTTAGATTTGGTTTTGAATTCTTTCAGTATCTCCAAAAGAGTTAATATTTTATCAGATGAGGATTGGTAAATTTTTGTTTTCTCATTGAGGTTCTTTACCGTATTCTCCAAAAACTCTTTTACAAATGAAAGTGATGTCTGAACAGTATTAAATATGTCTAACAGCTTATTATCTTCGCAATATTGTTTTAATCTTTCGATTTGTATTAAGTGTGAAATAGTAGCCTTAATACCACCGTATGTTCCCATGCTCTGTATGTGCACAATAACATCTTCAATCAGATTACACAATTTCTTGTATCCTTCTTCTGCTTCTAAAGGCTGCAAGCCAATAAACTTCAACTGAAAACACTCAATTTTTATATTCTTCAAAATTTCAATAGTCCTTCTCAAGGTATACACCACTACTTGTTCTGGATATGTCAGAACATGTGTGTGACAAATTTTAAACTGTTCTGCAGGATTTGTGGAATAGCTGAAAAAAAAAGTGTTCATTACTAGATTGAATTTCCTGGTGGTCTGCATTTTAAGCCTTATTAATATCCCAAGATCATTGGTAAGTTGAATACTCATAAATTATATTGATTATTTGGATGGTACATTAATGTTTCAAATAAACCTTCATAAACAGGGTGCACTCAATGCCGAATTCATATGACAGCTTTTCAAGTTTGAGCTTACAGCGTACTGTTTTCTGATATGGCATAGGAAAGACAGAACGAAAATTTTCATCAGCAGCCAATCAGAAAACATAGCTTAACTGGGTCTCATTTTTGTTTTTTGTTATGTGAAAATGTAATTTCTTGAAACAAAAACCAGAGCACAGAGCCGTGATTCCATGGATAGATAGGTAAACTTTATTGTCTAAAATAAAGGCATTTTGTTGACAAAGTCAAAATCATCAGGGAAAAATATGAAAGTTAAATTTTTTATATAAAATGAAAATAATACATTCTAAAATAATACAATGAAGGACAACACTCATGTGAGCAAGAAAATATAACACAAATGTACAATAAAATAAAGAAATTGTAATCAACACGTACTTTAAAATTTAATAATATATCACACAGACTATAGAGAAGGACTCGAATTCGTAAGCTAGGTATTCATCTATATTGTTGAAACACTTCCCCATCAGTAGATTTTCAACAGACTTTCTGAACAGTTTCAAATAATTCATAGATCTTATCTGATATGGCCAATGGTTGTAAAATTGTTTACTCCTATAGATTAGAGATTATATTATCAGTGATGAATTAGGAATTGGAAGAGCGAGTTTTTTTCTCGTCACAAGTATGCCTTTCTCTATTACAGTTTGTGAACTTCTCTCTATATTTGTGCAGCAAACATACCGTTTCTACGATGAAAATTTCATATAAAGTCAATATCCTATAATAAAATTGTTCTACAGGTTTCTCGCATCTTCACTTTGAAAATAAGTCTCAGTGCTCGTTTTTCAAGGACAAATATACTTTGCAATAGAACCTGGTTGCCAGAGCCCCAGAATGGAATTCCATACCACAGAAGTTCACGGGATATTACATTAATGGCAAAACAACTTGAGCGTAATTTCTTCTATAGTGATGATATATGCGAGTTGAACTTCAAATTACTGTCAATGTGTACACCAAGCAATTTTATACAGGCTTGCTTTCAATCAGTTGATCACCTACTGATAATTATTCGATGTTTAGCTTGAATGTGACCAAGTTTGTTTTAGAAATATTTAGAGTCAGCATATTCGCATTACACCAGATTTTCAGTTAACGAATACTCTCTGGAATTGACTGTACCAAAGCAGTATGATCTTTATTATGCCAAAGTATTGTGGTATCGTCTGCGAACAATGTCAAAAAAAGAACTGGCCCCCAGAACAGGGCCCTGAGGTACTCAACGTACAATTTTTCTCTTTTCAGAAGTATTTTCACATAATAAATTTTTTTAATTTCTGTCAGTGAGATAAGATCTGAACCAGTCTAAAACTGTACTACAAAAAGATTATAAAACAAATTTCATGACTTTGAAAAATCAAGAAACACTGCTGCAGCAACTTCTTTTTCATACAGGTTGATATTCTCGAGAAATTTGAATATGGCGTCACTAGTGTTTTTTTTTATTTTGAAGCCCGAAATGTTCAGGAGCCAGGATCTTAGGTTTCCCTAAAAAAGTCATAATTCTACGGTTCACTATTTTTCCAATGATTTTCAGATAAGATTGACAGTTTTGAATAGACGCGGCCGATACTTGATGAAAATCCATAATTAAAGTAAACTAAAAAAAAGTTTAACTACAATTTTCACAAAAATTGGTTCACAAAACCCATGACATGTGTTTCACTATACTATAGCTTTGTTAAGTGGAAAATGTTTCCACTTCACAAAGCTATCGAGTAAATCAAAACTATAATAAGATAAAACAAAAACCGACTACTTAGTTCAAAATAATGATTTAAGCCAAAATACTTTGATGAAACAGCACATATACTCCGATATGCCAAAATTAGTTTAGTCAACCGCTGTAAAATTTGCCTATCATGGAATTTCTTTGACTTGTTTAAATATTCAATTGCTCAACTGTTCCCATGTTCCAATATACAAATGTTCACCCTCGTAATATAATGAATCTTTGCTCTAGGTTATTTCAGTTACTAAAAGCATCGCAACTCACCAAGTATGCAACAATTTTTCTGCCATAACCGGCTACAATTTCCCGTCCCCAAGTAATTCCAAAGGTATTTTCGGTTATCCTCAAATAGCATCCTCATTGACACTCGAAAAACTCACTCAACGCAAAATTGTTATTTATTTATTATCAAACATTGGGATTTGATTTTGATGTTAAAAATAATAAAATAAATCGTTACAGGGTGGAAGAGGGAGGAAACATTATCCGTGTAATATAATCATTGTTTTTTTTTCGCCGTTCAAATTTAAACTCTGAGGATATTTCACCCTTCAGTATTTTTTTTTGTAAAATTATGATGAAAACTCGAGATCAGTCGGAAGTCTGTGGATGGAGTATTTATCAAACGTAATTTGATCTTTTTTCACGTGGTTTAGACCACTCTTAATTATTGCCCACATTTTTTTCTGCTTATTATCTGTTTTATTTAATCTATCATTATAATACAGGGCTTTCGACAATTTGATGGTTTGTTTGTAAATACCACGGTAATTGTTAAAATATATCATAAAAAGTAATTATCTATATATTTTCTGATTGTTAAAGACTTAGATTACCTACTTGAACACTTTTTTATTCCCTTTGTGACCCATGTTTTTGACTTGTTTTCTTTAGTAACCGCAATGGAAAGGTTCATTTGAATATTTCACAAGTTCTTGGAATGCATTTATTAGATCCCTCACTTGGTATTAAATTCCAAAATATAGCCTAACAAAGATTCTGGAATTGGGCATAATTTATTTTGCTTTATCATTCTGAAATCCTTTATCTTGGACTTGACTTGAGTTTTATGTTTATGGTTATCAGTATGCAGAGTAGTAGAGTTTATTTTTCCATCAATTTACATTTGTTTGTGACTGGCCAATTGTTAGAAAAAAATAAAATAAATATATACATAAAGTGATTTAAGATCACAAAGTATCGTAGTACAGATATTGTATGAGATACGAACACTATTAAAAGTAGAATTGGAAAAACACTGACAAAGTACAGACAATGTATGAGATACAAACACTATAAAAAATTATATTTAAAAACATTTTTATCATTTCTATTGATAAATATAATTGTTGGTGGTGCAGAGAGGCAAACAGCAGAACGCCGTTCATATCAGGACCAGTTTAAAGTCAACATTACTTAGGTATTCCGTTTCAGAGTAAACGCAGTTTTATACGAAATGGTTTTTCAGATCCCTTTTGAATTTAATCTCTGTTAGTTGTTTGAAGTTTTCTATTAGATGGTTATATTTCGTATTATGATCGTGAAATTGTAGTTAATTTGAAGTTTCCTTGTTTCTATGAATTTCAAGCAGAGTTTCATAGATATAGAGTGACGGTAATGCCATAATTTTTTGTTTTATGAATATTGGCTTGCAGTGTTTCCTGGGGCTAGCACCTACCATAATCGTTATTACTCGTTTCTGGAGTTTGAATATTCTGTTTGCACTGTATGAGTTACCCCAAACGGTTATTCCATAACTTATGTGGCTATGGAATAGTGCATAGTAGCAAGTTTTTAAAGTATCAATTGAGAATAGCATTTTCAGGTTGCATATTACAAATATGGTGCTGGAGAGCTTCAAAAGTAATTCCAAGTAGCTTTACATTATTACCAGTACTTTGTGTTGTATCGGAACTCAAAATTATATTTTGATTTTTATTTTCATTTAGTTTCAAATTGTGAATGCTCTGCAATTAAAAAGTAGTTTGATTCCAATTTTCTCATTTGGAATATAACAAAAAGCAACATGGTTTTCTTTAGGTATGAACTATGGCAATATGGAATTAAAAAAAGGGTTATATCAAGAGCCGCGCCAACGCCAAATGCAAATGAACTTGGACACTCAGTAGCAAAAACAGCTTATTATGCCTGGATAAGAGTCCCCCTTGAGATATGTTATTCTATTTTTGGGAGTATGCAATAACAATTTCATACAAAACACCTTTAGACTATAAAACCTGTTGGATGGTTGTCCAAAGCAAAGGCATGTGATCCCTGTGAACCATTGTTTGTGTTCCATAAATTACACAGTTATTGCCATTTTCATCCGTGAGTATACTTAATAAAAAAACATTTGAATAATTTCCATACTGCTCCTTCCCATTACTCTATTCATGAACATAGCAGTATCAACTGAATTTATTTACAAGTGGGATATTAACAGCACTTATAATTTCAAAAAGTTTGTGCTTGGAAGAATTTTATTCTGATACGTTTTAACTTTTACCTTTCTATTTTTCATATTATCAATTAAAAGAGATCTCTTCATTCCTGAGTTGAGAAAAACATATCTTAATGGGAAAAACAATATGGCAAGCAGCAATATTGAGCCACAACCAACCACATTTACTCTGCCAATATGCGACGATGACAATAAAAAAGTTTAACTTCAACATAAACACAAAAGTTTTGAATTTGAAAAGTTAAAAAAAAAACCTTACCCGACTACATCCACCAAGCCATCAACAGTAGCAACTTTACTGTGATATGTTGTTTCCAGTGCTAAAACCCCCTCCATTACCTTGGCTGGTTTGCAGTTACCATTGAGCAGAGGCGCGGTTAACCCTAGCACTCTTGGGGGTTCTCTCAGATTTCCGAAAGTTTTCATTAGTTGTCTCATAGGTTGATCATTTACACCTCGATGACATTCATCAAATATTAACAAATTGACTTTGTTGAGATCTGCAACATAAGGAGTTCCTTCAAAATAAGGGAAAATGATATTGAAATAAATTGCTTAAAATCAATCGCAGGTTTTTTTGTACATTTGTGAATGCAAAATCTGATCAACAAAATAGTTTTTTTTTAGGAAGTACATGTAATTTTTTCAGATATTGAAGATACCAATTAAAAAATCTCAAAACCATAACAGATGTTTCATAGCATAACCGTTTTCAACAGTATTTTTGTTCATTTTGCAGCAATTTTTATTGAAACAATCTAACAGAAAAAAAATGTCTTATCTCTCAAGACCAGTAACTACTACTAACCTATAGGTATATTTTGGGTCAAATATCTATCAGAAAACTTTCCTAGCTAATACCCCGACAAACATTGGATTTAATTTGATGAATAATCCTGCAATGTGGTACATACTTGTTGCGAAATATTAATCATCCTATTTGGGCTTACCACCCGTAGTTTCTGGGTATTTGTCCCTCATCAGTGTGGTAGGACAAGTAGACAACGATTAATGTCTGCAAACCCGGATGTAATGCAATTCATCCACTTAATTTTCGTCAAATATCGTCGACCTGATGGAAATCACCACCCACTAGTCAACTCCATCTTGACTTCAACTATTGCATGTGTATAGGACAGCAATAGTTAGAAGTCTTGAGAAATAAGACATTTTCATCTTCTATGAAGTTAGCTCACTATCATATATCAATGAAACAATCTTGTTTATCTCGTTTGTTGAATTAATAAACGCTTTCTATTCGAAGGTATGTAGATTGTATCCCCTGAACCAAGACTGCTTTGAAATATGTAAACGTAAGGCACTTGTAGGTGAGATAATCCTAAAACCTGTAACGATACAGCACTTGAGGAAACATACTGTATTCCAGAAAAAAATACATTTCAGTCATAGTATCTGAGTAATTATTTTAAAACATATATTAATAATAATAAAACTACACTAATATATACAGGGGTATTCTAACCTCTTGCACACCCGCTAACAGTTGATAGATAGCCCATAAAAAAATGAACAGATTTTTCTTTTGAAATGTTTATACCTTAATAAGCAAAAAAATAGTAAAAAATGTATTACCTACCAAAACTTCGCTATTTCGCGGTTCCCAAAATTTGAACAAATTTGCCAAAAAAAATTTCGAATTTTTAACCACTGTAATTTGTTATAAAATGGCTTTATATATTCCTCATTCATTAGATATAGTTTCGTTCGTATGATATAAATTCTAACTTAGACCATTCCAGACAAGAGGCATCCACAATAGCAGCATGTTCTCAAGATTCAGTGAACCGATGGAATTAATAATAATAATAAATATCTTTATTTCAAAATTGAGCTGACAATTACAATATTAACCGGCAGCACAGAATGAAATGGCGTCACAGGAGAAATTGTTATACAAGTTATGTTTAATAATTCAGATAATCATTAATATTATAAGGTTCTAATTATATTAGGATTTTATTTATTTATTTTTTGAATTTACTCAATTAATTAATGTTCTTGATATTTTTGGGTAAATGGTTGTAACATTTTATTGTCATATAGTAAGGTGTTTTTTTCTGATAGGGTTAACCTATGTACAGGATATGTGAGGTCATTTCTGTGAGTTTGATATGTGTGTTGAACTGTGAATGGAGTGACATGTTTGACCTGGATGACGCAGATGAGGCAGTAGATATGTTCTATAATACTCTCAACAATGTTTTTGAAAAATGTCTACCAAAAAAAAACACCTAGTTATAAAGAACAAGAAAAATTTCCATTATGGTACAGTGAACAGCTAAAACTGGAAATAAGAGAAAAAATAAATATTTAAAAAAATCGAAATGCCTAGGTACTCGCCAAGATGAACACAGAGAAAAATATGTCTCTTAGGAAATCTGTTAAAGTCCACATTACAACTTGTAAAAATGAATATTTGCAGAACATAGAAAACAAACTTCATGACAATCCGAAAGAATTTTGGTCATATATAAATGAAAAAAAATTAAAGTATATCACAAAGTTACAGATACAATAATGAATGCTTCGAAGATGATAAATCGATAGCTAATGCCTTTGCCATTTTTTTCAAGTCTGTGTACAATTTCAACAATGAAGCATCAGATATAGAATATGCTACTGATCCTCATCTGGAGAACCTAAGTATTGTTAACATAGAAGAACATGAAGTACTGGAAGCAATAAGCTCTTTGAAACCAAAAGCTTCATCAGGGGTGGACAGTATTCCATCATACTTTCTAAAGGGATATGCAGAATTATTAGTGATACCACTCTGTTCTATTTTCAATATCGCAATCAAAACTAATACATTTCCAAAACTTTTCAAAATAGGACGAATTACACCAATTCATAAATCTGGAAATCCCAGAGAGATTACCAATCATAGGCCTGTTACAATACTTCCGGCTCCCTCAAAGGTATTGGAAAAAGTTATCTACAATAGACTCTATAGACATGTAAAACACACTATTGCACCAGAGCAACATGGTTTTGTTAACCAAAAATCAACTGTCACTAATCTAATGATCTTTAGTCAAGATATAGCATTCGCTATAGACCAGGGCAAACAGGTAGATGCCATCTACACTGATTTAGCGAAGGCTTTCGATAAAGTCAATCACAAAACATTACTACATAAACTAAAGAAATTCTCAATCAATGAAAATCCAATATCATTCGTAGAATCATATCTGTCAGACAGATCCCAATTTGTTCAATTCAATAAACATAGATCAGAGAATTTCACTGCATTATCAGGAGTACCCCAGGGATCTATATTGGGCCCATTGCTTTTCATCCTTTTTGTGAATGACATTGGAGACTTCATAAAAACATCTAAGTTATTACTGTATGCTGATGACTTGAAGCTATATAAAATAATCAATGATGAAAATTACAAAAACTTAATACAACATGACCTTGACAGATTCATCTCGTTCTGCAAGTCAAATGATCTCTTACTGATACACCATTGATACAGAATACTGGGTAAATGAAACTAAACTAGAAAGGGTAAACGACCTCAAAGATCTGGGTGTAGTTTTTGAAAAAAAATTTAGTTTCACCTCTCACATTATGAATATTGTAAAGGAAAGCTATAGAAGTTTGAGTTTTGTGCTTAGAAATTCATCTTTTCAACTGGAAAACCTTAATACTTCTATACAATGCTTTTGTAAGACCTAAATTAGAATATGCCTCGGTTATTTGGAATCCCCACACCATTGTACACTCTGAAATGATAGAAAAAGTGCAAAGGAAATTCCTGAGAAGCCTTTACTACAGGAAACATAAAGAATCAGCTTTTATGATCTCATACAGAACTCAACTGCTGGAATTTGATAAAAAAACACTAGAGTCCCGAAGAGATACCAGTGATGTGCTATTTATATCAGACATAATCAATGATAAACTGAATGTACCTGATTTACTTAATGTACCTGAAGACTACGTAGGAGAAATCATAATATTTTCTATGTTGACGTCACATCTTGCTCACCTTTTGAGAGATGCCAAAGAGCTGTAAATGAATATACAAACCACTGTGATATTGATATTTTTATTTCCAGTACTAGCTATAGGCTAGCACGATTATTAAGATTGTAAAGGTTGTTATGAATGTCTTGATTTTATCTTTATCTTTTATCTCATCTTTTATCTTTTGACTCAAATGTATTTTTTAGGTATTTTTTATTTTTTACGTATTTTTTAAGAAATGTTAGTGTATTATATCTGCTGTGTAGTGTGTATTGTATTTTACTGTATAGGAACTGTCTGTGTGTAATTGGGCCTAGGCCTGTTGATTTGTCAGTATAAATAAATAAATTACTAGATTCCTACAGTATCGCAGCTTTACAAAAACTGCAGAATAGAGCAAAGCGAATCATTCTCAAATGCAAAACTCCCATTGAAATGATGCTAGATGTTATGAACTGGATTCCATTAAAACACGACTATATTATCGTTCAATGATTTTTGTTTATAAAATGTTAAAAGGACAATTACCTACTTATTTTGATCAATTCATCAAATTCAATAATCAAGTTCACAATCATCAGACGCGAGGAAGTTTAAACTTTCATGTCAACAGAACCAATTTAAAAAAAAACATGATTTACCTTATTTCACAAAGGGTTAATCCAATACAACAATCTTCCCACTCATGACAAGGAACGTGAAACACTGCGTTCGTTAAAATCAAATCTTCCAGGGTACATTAATGAAAAGTAAACCTCAACCTTTATTAGGTATATGTACTACTGTTGTAAAATATTGTTTTAATAACGGCAGATGTTCATTAATAATAATTTTATTTTATTTCATTTCATTTCATGTCATTTTAATTTAATGTTATGGAATAATTATATAATAATCATTAGAATTTTGTATATTAGGATTCCTATTCAAATAAAGATTATTATTGATTTATTCTTGGCGCAGTGAGCATTTTCTGCATTATATCTAATTATTTATTCTGCTGTTTTTTGTCAGCTCCAAAAAAATCGGTATGATTCGGGAGTTTAGTTTTTTATCTTTGAGTTTATTTTTTTGGTATACACTTGGGTTTGTTTTGTTTTTCGGATATTTTCTTTTGGGCATTTTAAAGATAAACTGTAATATCTAAGCTAAAATAAAAAATTACAACCATTTTCAAATGAATAATAATGAAGGAATGAAAAATACCACCTACCTTTCTCAGTAGGTCGTTAACAATCATGTGAAGTCTGAACTGAAAAATATATATTTGGACTACCCCTAATCGGCTCACGAACTTTTCATCGCTTTCAAGGACAGTTAAAACGTACGTATCGACAAAGCCGACAATGACCAGTGAAATAAAAAAAACTTTGAATGACTAAGATAAACAAATCATCATATAAAAATCCCAAATGTTCAGAAAACTGGAATTGCAGTGTAATATGTGTACTAGTCAGTCCAGCTATGCCTTCAGAAAGTAGGGGCCAAGCATATGTTATATATCAATATTCAGTCATTTTGAACCCCACAATCTAATTCTGCAAGATTAGCACAACCTTTTGGAACGAAGTTCCTTATCGCGCGTTGCGAAAGGGGGCTAGACGGAATAAATTAAGACCAAAAGTTGTAACGACACTTTTTGCTGTAGTTGTAAGCCGTGCGGCGTGCGCGTGTTTCTCTGTCTCTCTCTCTCTCTCTCATAGAAAGCAAGCCAGTTATTTTCGTTTCGTCTCTCTCTTTCGCATTGAACAGTGCGGTGTCGCGACGATTATTTTTGTTGAGTGTATACAGGTTTTTTGTACATAATAAATAATAAAAAATAATAACAATAATGAATCCTGACAGTGTTTCTGCACAAGTTCCGGACATTGCTGATGGAGTTAGGTAAGTAAAGATTTTATACTAAAATTAATGTTTTTAATATTTTTTAAAAATTTAAAAGCAAATTATATTTTAATATTATAATATCAATGCGTATGTACTAAAATTGAGCCTACTGATTAAGTTTATATTACATTATATTTGTTAATAATAAAAAAAATATTATTATAACTTAAAAAAAAAAAAATTATTACAATTCCTTCACTAATTAATCGAAAGGAACTTCGTTCCATCCGGGTGTCCCTTGACACACACACACACACTACTTTTGAACAAGTCTCCAAATTTGTCCAAAAGACATTTTCCTATAAAGCAGGTACCATCAATTAACACATCGATCATGATATTTACCTATATAACATGAATTGACTAGATTAACTAAAATTTGGCTGGTCATTATTAACACTTGTGAATTATCGAACTCTGCAGCCCACTTGTCCCTTTTCCAAAAATCAACGTTCATTTCCCCTGTATACCGTCCAACGGAAAAAGGAGTATGAATGACTATGTAGCCTGCATGCTGATCCACTAATGCCACCGTATTCACCAAAATTATAGAAATTTTTCCTCCTTCACTGTATTTCCTGAAAAAAAACAACTGTGTTAAACAACAAATTAATTATCCAGAATGTTATAATCTTCTTGAAATATCTGTTACTGTAGAAAACATACTGAGACACTGAAGTAATCCTGAATTTAAAAAAAGGTAATTTACGTGATCAATTTGGCAATGATGCACCATAAAGTATACATTTATTATTAGTCGTATGTTTATTCCCTATAAAACTGAAACTTTCTTGACAAACAAAATATATTATCATTTGGGTACACAAGATTATTTATTAGGGTGTTTCATCTTTAGGCAATTTTTTTTTTCGGTCCTACCTGAAAATCTGATATTTTATAAAAAAATAAAATGCCCGCTGGAAAAAAAATTCCAAGTAAATTAGATATTCCATATAAATTAACACAGGAATTTTTATTTTTTTTGGTTTAAACTGGATTTTTCGGTATTCAAAAAATGAGTATACAGCTTTTGTAGGGCGTTAAATTTGCTACAAAAAAGTTCCTCTGAGCAAACGCTGTCCGACCAACAGTTTTTGAGTTGTAGAGCTGGAAAGGTGAATGTTAATAATAATTTACAACAAATTTTCTTTAAATTGGAATTTATTGATCTTACATTAAATATTATCTCACAATAGACGCTATAAATCTATTAAATTGTTAATTTTAGAAACTACTTTTTGTAATTAGTAAATAAATATAAATTTTGATATATAAATCATGAAAATTACTAGAAGTATTTTTTTTTCATTTCTGAATTGGTGGTAACATTAATGTTTGTTTATTAGCATTTGGAAATTGCTTCCTATGCATTGCCACAACTTGTAATAAGTATTGTTTCTGTTCTTCGCTATAAGTCGAACTCCGATTATACGATTCTATTAATTGAACTCCCCGTTCAGCAGTATCATTCACATGTAAATTTTTAAAATTTGTTAAGCAGGTATTATAATCTTTATCAGATTTCCATTGATAATAGCTTTATAGGGTCTTTTGTAAGATAATATTTAATGTAAATTTAAAGAAGATTTGTTGTCAATTATTATTAATTCTATGGTATTAGAGGGCTGCCACTCGAATTAATTACGTCCTATCTGAAAAATAGACAGCAATGTGTCACTGAAAGGGATACTGATGGAAATCTAATGAAATCAGAAATGCTATATATTGTAAGAGGTGTACCCCAGGGGTCAGTGTTGGGCCCACTACTCTACATTCTCTACACTAACAATGTGCCTGAAGTTGTTGATGAATACATGGTTCAGTATGCCGATGACTGCTCTGTGGTCTTCAGTTCAACGATCACAACTACCTATTTTTTAAAAAAAAAACACAAATCATATCTTTTACCCAAAACGGCACTAACAATACTTTAAGTGATGGTGTAACTACTTTAGAACCAGTGACCCAACTTTCCTTTCTTGGAATTATAATTGACTCAAAGCTGGACTGGAAGAGTCACATAGATAAAGTGGCAACACAAATGTCAAGGTACTGCTATGCCCTGAAAATAATTACACAAAATATATCCACTGAGGCTGCGATGTTAGCATATAATGGTTATATTCAGAGTCACATTAGATATGGCATTATTTCTGGGGAATGTCTGCACATATACAAAAAATATTCATATTGCAAAAACGGTGTCTTAGAAAAATATTCAACCTTTCTCAGAGAGAAAGCTGTAAAAAATATTCGTAGAGAAGAAAATATTAACACTAACAGGTCTCTATATTTATGAATCTGTGGTATTTGTCAAAGAAAATATATCTTTTTGTGACTCATGATAGGAACCATACCCACAACACACGAAACAAAAATAACCTTTTGAATATAAAGACACGTTTGACCTATCTTCAAAAAAATATACCTTTTTCAATCATTAATATTTATAACAAGATACCTGAATCTCTCAGAACTTTGTCTTCTATGATCATGAAGAATAAATTGAAAACTTTGCTTCTCTCCAAAGCTTATTATTCGCTGGAAGAATTCCTCAATGATAATTTGTAAACTGATGTTGTTCTTGTTGAATATTTCATGTCGTACCATTTAGTATTGTGATTTAGTTTAGTCTCTTTTAAACCCTGTATATAGATGTATATGTACGTGCTCTGTATCTGATACAATAATATTACATTAAGTATATTGACTGTGATAACTTTGTTATTCGCACATCTGTGACCTTTTAACCAATATTAATGATACTGCTTCATGATTTCTTACTACTTCTATAATGTTTACTGTAATTGACATGTTCTACACCTGAAAAGGTTTTTATTACAAAGAACTAATAAAGGATATCTATCTATCTCAATCTATCTTTTTTTTTTTTTTTGTCTGAGGAGAGGGAATCTTGCATAAGATCCCGGTCTTTCCGGAATGTCGGATTCTTACCGGCTAAACACCTCTCCTCCATTCGCATCTCCCACTGGTACCGCTCTCGCATTACTTCAATGGGGGTGCATATGTCTGACGTTGTGACTACTCTCTCTCTCTATCGTCTTTTTCTTTGTTTTCGATTATGTACCTTATAATCTTGTATGCACTCCTCCACCCTTCCTCACCTGAGATCAGAGACGCCATCATACTCTCTGCTTCAAAAAGTACACCCCTTTCAGTTTGGTATCCTTGGCGAATCACTTCCCATCTGTGACAAGCAAACAAAGTGTGTTCCGCGTCATCTTGTTCTCCACAGTATGGACAGTCTTCAGATTCTGCTCGCATGCGGCCAAAAAGGTACTTCCTGAAGCACCCATGTCCACACAACGCCTGTGTCGTGAAGTAGTCGACTTCTCCATATGGTCTGTTTGTCCATTCCTGTATACTTGGTATCAGCCTGTGCGTCCATCTACCATATTTACCGTTAGTCCATTTTCTTTGCCATTGTGCCATGAGATTCATTCTGGCGATAGGTCCGACTACTCCTCTGTACTTTTCGTCTCTTTCTATAATTAGAAGGTCGATGGGAGGTACTTCAGCGATTACTCCGGCTGCTTCTGTTGAGATAGTTCGGTATGCAGAGCATATCCTAATACACATTTTGCGTTGGATACTGCTAAGTTTCGACACTAGTTTCTGGTTGCTTGCAGCTGTATGCCAGGCTGGTGCACCATACAGCATTTGGGAATGGGCTACACTCAGAAGCAACCTTCTCTTGGATGCTTTTGGTCCTCTCACATTTGGCATAAGTCCAGAGAGAGCCGCCACTGTCCTCTCCATTGACTTTATGCACATGCCCGCAAAATTCAACTTTGTATCCAACCAAATTCCCAGGTACTTGATTGCCCTCTTTGGTTTCACAGTAACATCCTGCAAGTCAAATTCAATAGGTCCTATTTTTCTTTTGGTCGATAGCAAAGCTGCTTCTGTTTTCTCAGGCGCCAGTTGTAGGCCGTTATTCTCCAGCCAGTTCGACACACGTTGCAGTGCTGTATTTGCTACGCACATCAGACTTTCTTCGCCTTTGGACACTACTACCATGGCAATATCGTCAGTGAAGCCTATAAGGGTTACGCCTGGTGGTTGTTCCATTCTCAAGAGCCCTTAAGGTCTTCGAGTTTTCCAGACCCATTTTTTATCGTGAGTAGGAGTTCCCCGCTTCTAGTTTTCCTCACCTCTTGGATCTCTACACCGATGTCGCTTGGGTTGACCATCTCTTTAACTGTTCTGAGCAAGTCTGCATAACTGGCATTGGGCTTCTTCACAAGCAATGCGTCCTGTTTAGGTTTCACCTGGTTGATGCTATTGACTGTTCGGGAGCTAACCTGCTGTTTTCCAGGGTGTTGTTGAGGCCTATTCTTCATTAAAAAGATTTCTATATCGGTGTTTACGAATAGAAATTCCAACACTCTACATACTATCAAGCCAGTTACTCCTTCCATTTCTGGAATGGCCAGTTTTTTCTTTCCGTGTTTAAGCATGGTTAATTTCACGATACTTAGTGCCTTGAAGATATTCTCGTCTTCAGCTTCCTCGTTCACTCCTCCATCTGTGATAATAGGGTACAGTATCAGCTTAGTCTTGTGGGTGAGGTTCCCCCCCTCTTCAGGGAAGCCCACCAAGTGAACCATCATTGCTACTTCTCCTTTCTTTTTGTTCTGCTTCAGTAGGTCTCCCTTTCCCCAAGCCTATCTATGACACCTGCTACTGACTTGTAGGAGGTCTTCAGATCCTTACTGCTTGGGAGAATCCATGTATATTCCCCAGCAACTTCCCAAAAGTTTCCTTGTTGCGTAACGATTTTGGGAAGAATCCCATCTCTCCAGTCCTCCTCCGTTACGAGCTTGAAGCAGTCGTAGCTATCATACTTGGTCAAAATTTGCCTTCTTCGTTGCTTGTGTTGTTCTGCTTTGTAGCTGCTTTGCAGCTTTGGACTTAGCAACAATTCTCGAGTGGGGATCTAATAACTTGGTAGAATTCAATGCAAACAAAACACAAGCATGTCTTTTCTCTAGAAAAGCCGATCTCACTGTGCCTAACATAACTTTGTCAGGAGTAACCATACCACTGAAGTCATCCATATCGATGCTTGGTATTACTATCAGCAATAACCTTTCCTGGGAAAATCACGTGAGGTCCATTGCCAAAAGTGCATCCCAAAAACTTGGTTTTTTGTTTCGTGCCAAGAGCAATTTCACCCCCACTCAGCTGCTTATGATCTATTAGGCACAGATCCGACCTGTCCTGGAATACTGTTCCCAT
The DNA here is from genome assembly GCA_018342105.1 of Gonioctena quinquepunctata. NCBI lineage: Eukaryota > Metazoa > Arthropoda > Insecta > Coleoptera > Chrysomelidae > Gonioctena > Gonioctena quinquepunctata. The sequence goes on from JAFIRS010001989.1 coordinate 40,305, forward strand.
ATTTGGAGCGCGGCACCTAAACATATCCTGAGGCTATTGGATTCTGTCCAAAAAAGGGCAATTCGTCTCGTCGGTGATGCCTCGCTTACAAACTCGCTCACTTGTCTGGAACACCGTAGAAAAGTTGGCGATTTGTCTCTATTTTATAGATATTTTCATGGGCGATGCTCTTCTGAAATATCAACAATCGTTCCTGCTTTGGCAGTCTTTTCAAGATTAACCCGTCAAGTTCAGTCATCACACCCCTTCGTGGTCACTTTGGAGACCTGCAGAACATCACTTTCCAAAGACTCGTTCATCCAACGAACAGCGAGGCTTTGGAACTCATTGCCTAGGGAGGTGTTCCCCGAGGCATACAACCTCCAGAAATTTAAGAAGAACACCAACTCCTACCTTCTTTCCCTTGGTTCCCACGATGTTCTCTGAACATTACACGATATCCCTTTTCGTGGGAACCAGAACATAAAAAAAAAAAAAAAAAAAGCTTTCGCACTGAGTCTGATTGAGAGTGAGGTTTTCTATCTCTGCTCTATGAGTTACTTCCATGTTCATCATCCGCGACTGGAGTTCCAATATTTTTTCCCTCCTTTCCGTCTCTTTCTTCTCTTCCTTCTTCTCCTGGACAACTTCTTCCAGCCAGTTTCTCATTTCCACTTTCTGAAGTTTCTCCAATTGCAGGATGAGTTTTCCAGATATATCGGTTATCTCCTTCTTCGGTTTGTACATATCTTGAACTACTTTTTCAAGTTGTCTGATGTGTTTACTCATCTGCTCCATAATGTTTTTGAAGGTGTCCTGCTTGTTGGGTTTTTCTTGTTCCCTCTCAGGTGACTCCACACGCTCTAGTCTCTTGCGCTTGCCCATCTGTTCTGGCAATGAAAGAGTTCCAGCTCTGGGAGGAGTCCTCTTCAATAGGTCTCTTCTTGGTATATCACTTCCTGATGCAAGAGTCTCATCGTTATTGGCTTCATATAAATTTATTTTTTCATCCATGTATGTCCCACGAGTAGGGCAGAATCAATGTCCACCGTAGCAGTGCTCCCTTACTACGGTAAGGTCTGAGTTACAACCGATTTCGACCATGTAATCGGAGGACATCGTTCGAGACTCACTCACGGAGGAGTCATTCATCCTCTGGGCACGATTCCGGATTCAGGATTCCGGATTTTGAGGTTTACTCCTTGGAAGTACGGAAGAAGGAAGATGAGAAACCCCTAGCCCTCGGGAACCTAATAGCGTCGGGGTCGGAAAAAACAAGAGTTGGTCAAGAAAGACCGACAGGAAAGTAAAAAGATATAGGATTCAGACTCTAGACTAGTTGAAGGAGAGTCAGAATCGGCTGGGGGACCCCGGGATTGCCAGCCCCGTGCTCAAAGTATGAACCCCCTGAACCCCCCTCTATCTATCTATCTATCTCTATCTATCTATCTAACATTCACCTTTCCAGCTCCACAACTCAAAAACTGTTGGTCGGACAGGGTTTGCTCAGAGGGACTTTTTTGTAGCAAATTTAACGCCCTACAAAAGCTGTATACTAACTTTTTCCACAAAAATTTTTTGAATACCGAAAAATCGAATTGAAACCGAAAAACAAATCCTGTGTTATTTATATGGGAAATCGGATTTTTGAAAGAGTGAAGCCTCTAATTTACTTAGAAAATTTTTCCAGCGGTTTTTTTTTTATTTATCAGATTTTCAAGTAGGACCGAAAAAAAATATCGCCTAAAGATGAAACACCCTATTATTTATATGTGAGCAATGACTCAATATACAGAGCCTGATACAAATTATGAATGTGTTGTTTTCTCTCTATCCCATTTCTATATTTGGATTCTACGACTTTATTTGTGGAATTGTGGGGATTCCACAGCGACAAATTTGAACAAGAGACATATGAAGTGATGTCTTCAAATCCTGTTTGCAGATCTATGGTGTAAGTAAGCTGTGGTCATACTGATTCGGAAATAAAATCGTGGACCATAGGTTCACAATGGGTTAGAACAAAAGATACTCGAGCGCCAGTGGATTAGCCTCGAGCGCCAGTGGATTAGCACAAAATATAACATATATATGTGATGGATAATCAAGTATTTAACTAGACCACTGTAGAATGTTTCCACTTCCTACACAACATGTATTTTGCTATATAATATTTTCTTCAAGTGGAAATAAACTAAATTATAATCATAATGTTTCGTTTTAAAAATGTAGAGAAGGCACTAGCAGAGCTGAATCAAGTACAAGATATATAATTGAACGAAAGTACAAATACTTTTCATTAAGTATACTTAAGGACTTAAATACTGAAAGTACTTAAATACATAAAATTCCAAGTACTCCCAAAAGAAGTTGTCAAGTACTTTGGTGTGCTAGGTGTAGGATGACAAACTAACAGGCTAGTGACAAGCCGAATTTACAAACATCAACTTGCTCTCCAAAACTTAAACTCTTTCCCTAATAATGTGAAGGAACAGGCCATAAAATGTGAAGAAACAGGCCATAAAATAGATTTATATCCCACCAAAATCTTTGCTACCAAGTCATTCGTTATGCACTTGAGATCGAAAAGCGTTCAAATTGCCTCAATGAATGCGATGATGGACGCAGATTATCCAATACTTGGAAACCTTCACTCTCGTGTCCCCCAAACCAAGCCCATAAGTTCTCTCGAAGGAGTAGGCAGATTGAGACCTTAGAGGGAACTATTGTCGGAAAAATCTACCGGAAATATTATTAGAATTAGGAATATTTTGTGGATTTTACTTTGTTTTGAAGAATTCAACATGAACAAGAGAAAAAAGAACAGTGGACATTTTTACCAGGATAGAAAGGCGGACAAGGAAAAAGAGATAGCCAAAATAATTAGAGGCCCGTTGTTAAAAGGAAATCACCATCCCTAGGAAAAAAAACATTTGAACCATGCGATAGCATGGGTAGCTTTTAATTGCATTGGAGTTGCCTTCTATATATTTTAAATACTAATAAGATTGGAATATATATTGTTACAAAAACGAATACACTACTCCAATGCATGTTTGCCTCGCCGACTGGCTGACGTCACGGCAAGCATCCAGAAAGCACCTGAATCGTCGAATGGATCAAGTATGTTCAAGAAGTGGATTCTAGAGGAATGACCATATAAACAGCAATGCTCCACGATCAGTGATATTTATTCAGAACTTCAATTAAGTTCTAGCCAGAGCCCACCGAAGTGCACAATGAATTTGAATGGAATTATTCAGTTGTCAGGATTTATCGTTTTGAGAAATGTAAATAAACGGAGAATAATGAATTCAGTATTTTAATAACCACAAACTCGTAACAGTGGGTGTCGAAGCGAGGATATTAGGGATTATTCGAGAACAATTTATGATTAATACAAGAAATATTCCCAACGATATGAAGGCCATAATGGAAATGATCATGCAGCAGTTTGCCGAGTAGACGAAACGGCGAGAGAGAGAGAAAGGCAAGAGGAGGTTGGTCGATAAAAGGAGGAATGACGAAGGAGAGAAAGAGAGAAAAGCAAGAGCAGGAACTACCAGAGGGAGATAAACAAGAGGAGTACAGTTAAAAACACAAGTACAGAAATTAGGGTAAAGTCTGCAGAACTTTGAAACATATGTGCAGAGACTTATTCAGCTTGCCTACCCAGATGCTCCAAAGGATTTCAAAGAACAGTTGGTGGTGGAGATATTTATTGATGGATTGGGAATTGTTGAAATATAATATATAATAAAGGACCCCGAGATTAACACACTGTAAGACATTGAAGCTTTGGTTAGTTCCTTGAAAGAGGAAGGGACCGTCAACACCTCAAGGCCGAGAACGGTATCGATTGAAGAGCCACCTCAGGAAGAGTACCAGGATAAAATAGATGCTCAGCAGAATATAAGAATAAATGAAATCCAGGAATAACAGAAGAAGGATATGCAGATATCGCGGCTCCATTACATGAGTTGACCGGGTCAACTTCAACTGGTCTAACAAAAGTGATCAAGCTTTCCGCAAGTTGAAGGCAGCACAAGACCAATCTTGGCATATCCACAACAAAACTGTTCATACTGGACACAGGTGCGAGATGATCAAAAAAAGGTCATCGAATACTAAAGCAGGGTGATGTCTAAGCCCGAAAGGAATAATTGTGTCACCATGGAGGAACTTTTATTTATTTAACAGATATACCAATTTAGTACAGAGTATAGTTAGTGTGAGAAATAATCAATAGTAATAATAACAAAATAGTAAGAATAACAAATGAAGTAATAATAATCATACACATACATAGTTATTTTAGATCAAAGAAAAAAAAATGGTAAGTGAGAATAACGAATGGAGTAGCAATATTCCAACTTAAGCTATTAAACAATGAGAGATAAAAGATGAAAAAAGAATAGGCTCATCAGGCTGTGGCCTCCGACGACACTTGAGCCCTCTGGCCCATTGATAGATAGATACTTTATTAATCATGCTATGTACACAAAATACATTTATGACAGGTCACAGTTAAAAAAATGGTAAATTGTATCTTACCTGGTTCCCGATTAGGTGCCGCTTCGATTTCCCTCCTAGCGACTGCATGTACTGCCGTGGCTCCCTTGCTGTGCTGGAGGTCCATCTGGGCGGCCCCTATCGTCTAGTTCATAAAAACCTACATATGTATGATATCAGTCTTGGATCCACCTGCCAATCAATAGCATAAGACTACCCATTCCAATTTCAAATCTGACGAAGCACTCGCTGATTTATAATGCAGCCAAACTTTACAACCATCTTCCAGAACGTGTTAAAATCATTGAGTCACTAGTTTTATTCAGGAAATCAGTTAAGATGATTCTCGCAGAAGAGGTATTCTATGAAGTCAATGATTACTTCAACAAAAGCTTAACCTGAATATAATTTTATAATTTAATATCCCTTGTACCCTTTGTTATCCCTCTTATCTCATCCTATCTTATTGTACATTTTTTATATTAATGTTAAGGGTGTTTTTGAACATGAGCACTATATGACTCATTTTTATAATGACTTATCCTGTTCATATTTTCAAACAAATCGACTTATCCTCTCCATATGACTTTGTCAATGAGATGTTAATCTTCAGACATTAAAGTAAATTTTGATTGATTTGCTCAGCATCCTGACGAGTCCTCTTCCGATCTCGTCTCGGAGAACGCTTGGAATCATAACCTCTTCAGTGTCCTGAAAGAAAACCGAGAAGGCCTCATTCCCTTTTGGTGATTGTTCCCTTCTACAGCACCCATTCCAGTAATTTCGTGCCCTGCACAATTTTGTACATCTCCTTTACTGGATGTGTGCTGCCTGTCTTCTGCGGTCCAAGGCCCCGCAGTTGCACAGTATGTGGATAATGTTTCTGGTTCCTTGCCGCATAATCTGCATGCAAGGTCCCAGTCCCATTTTATTAAGGTGCTCTTTTACTGGCGCATGGCGAGTCATGAGCCCATAATAATTTTCAGTTGTTCCCTGTTATTTGCTGCAAGGCGCCCATTTTGTTTTTCTGCAGGGTTCAGGTCTGCTGTTTTTTTTTTCGACATGGGCCTTTGATGTATTCTTTCCCATGTCTGTTTCCTGGAATGTCATTCCAGTATTGTTGGTTTTTTGTGTCTTCTACTGACGCTCGTGCTGTGCGCTTCGGTACCCCGAGGGTCTGTCCAGGACCTGGTTCGATTTCTGATGCTCTTCTAGCGAGTTCGTCGGCTTTTTCATTCCCTGCAAATCCCTGATGTCCTGGCACCCAATTCAGCATACCAGTTGGGACGTCACTTCCTGGCTACTTAAAGCCTTCAGTGTCGCCTGACTATCTGAGAGAATGTGGATCTGTTCTCTACTATTACTCTCCTAATGTTTTCCCTCACACACTAAAGGATTGCGTAGACCTCCGCTTGGAATACAGAGGTGTGAGTACCCAGTGAGTAGCTAAACTCGGTCCTTGGGTTTCTGGAGTACACTCCTGCTCCCGCACCATTCTCCATCTTTGATCTTGCCCTGCAGAATGGTGTGGAGTTCTGTATTGTTCCATACAGTTCGGTCTAGTATTGCTACCCTGTATGACTTGTCAAAGGAGAATCGTTTCGCAATGTGATCTGATATCAGGTCCAGCACGTCCCTGTTTACAATGCTCACGATTTTCATGTGTCCTGTCCCAATGTTTATGTTGTCCAGTGTGTTTTGCAGTCTGAAGGCACCTAGCCTTGCCTCTCCTTGTATCAGCAAGTGAAGAGGAGGCAATCCCAGCAGTGTCTCCATGGCTGCCGTGGGCGTTGATTTCATTGCCCCTGTAATGCCTACGCAGGAAAGTCTTTGCACCTTGTCTAGTAATAGATCCGGTCCTGTCTAGAACCGGATTAGTTGAGTGCCATATCGCTCCATAATATTTATTGCGAATTTAAGTATTTTCAGCATTCAGAAGCGGTCTAGTACCCTGAAGAGTGGCGAAAGAACCCACTATATCCATCCCATTGAAGATTCCATCTACAAACGAGATCCCAATAGAATCAAACAAGATCTCCGGAAGCAGCAGCCTGGCGGGCAAAGAAGCGGTGCTGGCTGGGATCGGTTCTCGACAGAGAACCGATCTACTGGAAGTGCTGAGCACTTTGCTTGCCTCTTTAGGAGAAGATCTCTTGAAAATCCCAGCAGTAAGTTCACTGATCACATCAAAAACCGAAGATAACAACGGCCCGACTGAACATGCTCCTGCCAAAAGACAGAAAAAGGATTATTTTCCTGCGCTGCCAGTTCAAAAACGTATGCCTAACCCTCCACCTATCCCTCAAGCTTTCAGAAGAAGTTGTATCTAGTAGTTTAGCCGCAAAAAAGTCTACAAACATCAAGATTTCTAACAGATTCGAAAATCTGTCAAATATGTCAGAAACGTCAGACACTACCATCGATATTTCAAGAAATCCAGGGGCGGACTCAGATCAGATGCTCCCAGCAATAGTCAGCAGCGAAATTGCAGTAACCCAAATTCAGGATTATACAGGAAGTCCAAACAACTTCGAACATGTCAATAATAGAGAGAGAATATACTTTATTATCATAAGAAACCAAATTCTTGTTGACAAAGTTTGCTTACATCTAAAAGTTTTAAGATATGTTTAGTACATACTGGTCAATGATTAATATAAAGTAATAAGATAATATGTCAGTTTCCTACTAGTTAATATGTAAAAATGTAAATATGTAAATATGTAATATGTAAAAAACATGTATAAATAAAATAGACAGCATATACAATATAAAATAGACAGCAAATACAATATAAAATAGACAGCGAATACAATATAATTACACAAACAAACAGACATTGTATAGACTAGCTGATAACAAATAAATAGGATATTGTAAAGTGTTAGAATGTGTCCGAATAAAATTCCTGTAAATTATAGTAAGGTTTATTTAACAGCAAGTTTTTTACGGATTTTTTAAAAATGTTCAAATTGGCTGTGTTTTTGATATAGGTAGGTAGATGATTGTACATCTTGCAGCCATTGTAAATAATAGAATTTGTTATCAGTGATGATTTAGGAAGTGGCAGACTTACGTTTATAGCTTGTTGAGTGACATAATGTGAAGGAAGTTTGTTTAACGTGTTCAGATGTTTCCTAATCAAATAAACGGTTTCCAATATAAAGATTGCTATTACCGTAAGTATTTTTAATTTAATGAATAAAGGCTTACATGAGTCACGAAATTTAGCTTTGCGCATAAACCTAAGCCCTCTTTTTTGAAGAACAAGAATACTGTTCGTGCAGTTATCATTACATGCACCCCAGAATGGGATGCCGTACCTGAGATGAGACTCAATTAGGGAATAATAAACGACTCTAGCTGCACACGATCCCAACTCATTAGAGACAATCTTGACTGCGAAACACCCAGACGATATCTTTTTCCTCAAGGCCAGAATGTGATCCTCGAATCTCAACTTCGTATCAATAACCAATCCTAGGAATTTTGTGTTGAATTTATTTTCAATAACATTTGACCCAAGGGGTAAGTCATCAAGTAAGCATCGGAAGGTTATTAAGTTGGTTTTTGAAAGATTGAGTACAAGACGATTAGAGTCACACCAAACTTTAATACTGTTGACATCATTATATAACACCTCTTTGAGTTCACTACTATTCTTGGCGCGCCAAATTATTGTGGTGTCATCAGCGAATAGTGTAAACTTTCCAGATATGTTTATATTTGACAAATCATTAATATACAACAAAACAGAACTGGGCCCAATACTGATCCCTGGGGCACTCCACAATTTATAGAAGATTTTGATGATCTTGAGGAGGTTACTACTATCTGGCTGCGATTTGATAAGTACGATTTTACCAATTCATTGTTACTCCTCTGAAACCGTAACACTCAAGTTTCTGCAGCAGTATTTAATGATTTACGCGAGTCGAAAGCTTTAGACAAATCACAAAATACTGCTGCCAACATCACCATTGTTGAGTTCAGTATATACTTCATAGAGGAAGGAAAATATAGCATCATTTGTATTTTACCGGATTGAAAGCCAAATTGTTGTTTGCTGATGATACCATTTTTAATCAAGAAATCCATTATTCTTTTTTTCACTAATTTTTCTATTATCTTGGCAATTGTGGGAATTATAGAAATTGGTCGAAAATTTGCCGGATTCTCGGTGTCTCCCCCTTTATGGAGAGGAATTACAAGTGATGTTTTTAAAAAGTCAGGGAAATAGCCATCACGAAACGAATCATTAATCAGACTTGCAAAAATGCTGAGAACATTGTCTGGGAGATTTTCGAAGATTCTCGCAGAAATTTCATCGATTCCCGAGGATTTCTTGTTATGTATTGACTTTATAACTGTTTTTAGTTCCTGAAGATCTGTATCATAAAGTAGAATGCTATCCGCAATTCTTACGTTTGAAAGGTAATCAAGTGGATTTTTATCGGACGATAGTTTGTCCGTTAACTTCTCAGCTACTGAGCAGTAGTATTCGTTTAGAGTGTTAGGATTTAGGGAAATTTGATGTGTATTTGAAATTTTTCCTCTGAGCTCATTAATAATACCCCAACTTTCCTTAGGTTTATTTGCAGCTTGCTCAATTCTGTTTTTGTAGTATAGATCTTTGGCTAGCCTCAACATTTTCCTGTAAATCCTACGGTAATTGCAGAAGTAAGAGTGAAAGAGATGATTATCAGTAAATTTTCTGATATAATGCAAGGACCGTAAGTTTTTTGAAGATGTTTTGATACCTAGAGTTAACCATTCTTTATTCTGCTTAATTTTTATATTCTGTAATGGAAATGAGCTATTAAAAATGTGTAAAATTTCATTATAGAATGCAAAGAAACTATCATTCTTATCCATTAAGAACCAGTCATTATTTAGGCATGAGGATAAAAATCTTTCGTAATTTTTTTTGTTATATACTCTGCCGGTTTTTGTTTGTTTTTTTTTTTTTCTGAATTTATTTGAAATGTGCAAATGATTGCTTCATGATCTGATAGACCTGATGGTATGATTACAGTAGACACAGTTTCATCATCAAAGTTACTGCACACATAATCTATAATAGTTGCAGAGTGCTGCGTTATACGGGTAGGAGTGTCTATGTGCATGGTGATATTAAAGGAACTCATAATGTTTGAAAGAGACTGGGTAGCTTCCGAGTTTTCATCAATGAAATTTATGTTGAAGTCACCGGTTAGAATAATTTTGCTATTGGGAGGAAGTCTATAAAGCAGGGATTCTAATTTAAACAGGAATAGATTTATGTCAGATGTTGGGGATCTGTAGATACAGAGTATGTAAATATTAATTATTTTGCAGTGAATCATAGAACACTCAAATATTTTATCTTCCAGCAAGTCATTCAGAATATCAATATGTTTGAAGTCATAGTTTACAAATGCAGAGTTATGAATCAGGATCATAGTTCCACCATGTATCGTGTTAGTTCTAGAATAAGCTGCTAAAGTTGTGTAATTAGATATATGACATTGTTCACCAAGTTCAAGCCAGTGTTCCGTTAGCAGGACAATGCCGGGATAGCCTAAGTGTTCTAAAAGCACAAACAATTCAACCGTTTTATTAGCTACGATTGAATATTCAGTAAGAGTATAGTAATATTAGATGTAGGGTTATGTAGTACACTTTGAGTTAGGTTAGATTTATGTTTTGAGGATCGGGCGAAAAAAATTTTCATTGATAGTTTCATTGTTTATGTGGTTTCCATTACTTTCTTCCCTTTGAATTGACTGCAAGGTTTCATTAAAAATACTATCATCGTTAACACTATAGTTATCTACATAAGAAGGGCCATTTAATTTTATTGACTTTAACACTATGTCAGTATATTTTTTCGACTTGATATATTCTGTTATTTCACTAACGACTTTGAATTTGCTTCCTTTTTGTTTTGAATCCACGATCAAGTTAACCGAGTAATTTCTATTTGAATGAGAAAATCGCTTGATGGATTTCCTAATGATCCTATATATAACATTATCTGCTGGGACATAACATTCAGAGACTAATATCAAATTTGTTATCTTACTAATTCTAAGCAGATTCCTTAAGGCAATATTTAAGGTTTTTGTGTTGCTTATATTTCTAGAACTGAACATTACTAAAATGTAATCCGTTTGTCCATATGTAATCACATGATCGAAAATGTCCCTTGTTAAATCTGATAGCTCAGCACGGGCCACGATTTTCCCGGGGACTTATATTTGTAGACATTTCCTGTTGATCTAAAACCGGTGGAAAATTTTAGCATATTCATCACCAAGAACGAGAATTTGTTCATTTTTGTCTATCTGTAATTCCTGATGATTCATCTTAGCTGGTCTCAGAATTCGCCGGTGTCTGTGTGATGTAGACATTTCCTGGTTACCAGTGGAATTTTCAGGTTCATTTCCTTGAAGATTACTTTTATTTCTATTTTGGGTGAGTTTACTGCTTTCGGAGGTATTCACATTGATTTCAGCTGCTAAATGGATAATGTTCGATGTTCTAGTCCGAGAAATATTATCATCTAATGTTTTTGCTTTTACTGATTCAACGGGAATATTCTCGATTTTCCAGTGATTTAGAGAAGATATAGTGCGTTTTGAAGGAATTTTTTGTTTTTTTACAACTGGTTGCCTTAGTTTTATTTTTTTATTTTTATTATTTATTATTTTATTATTTTGTTTCACGCTGTTAGTAATTTCTTCAGTTTTTTTGGATTGGAATTTCAATTCTTGATTTCTTCTTGTATTTTTTTTTTTTCCGGGGAATTAATTCTTGTCAGCATAAGTCATAGGGATGTGTCCATTGATAACATATGTTCTTGTCAGTTTTTGCCTCTATCTCGGCGTTTAGATTTTGTAGTGTTTTCAACTGGTTCTTTAGACTGTTTATCATTTCTTGTTGTTCAGCAATTTGGAGGTTTAGGCTGGATTCCATTTCTATTGATTCGCGATTGATCAGTTCTAATTCGCGTTTCATTTTTTCCATGTGATTGTCCTTCAAGCTGTTGTCAGAGATGAGGTCGGTAATGGTTTCTTCTAAGATGCTCAATTCCATCTCGTCCTTCTTTTCAATATTGGCTAGCTCACCACAACAAATAATATATTGATAACCAAATTATCGCGAATGACAACACTGACCAACCAAACCAAATGACTAGCCAACAACGAACGGAACTAACTCCACAGACGACTAAAAAACAAAATGTTCCTCCTATCACTATTACGGATAAAAGTAAGTGGGTTGCAGTCAACTCACTATTGAAGTTTAATAACATTAAATTAATCACGCCAGCTAAGAATGTCTTTGACGGCATAAAAAATTTCCCCGATTCTCCCGATGTATATCGCAAAATTTCAAGCATTCTTAAAGACCAAAATATTCCTCACCATACTTACAGTCTACCTGAAGACAAAAAACTCCGAGTAGTGTTCAAGGGAGTCCCGGAATTTATATCTTGTGATGATATTAAAAATGGGCTGACTGAGAGGGGGTTTGCCCCGGAGTCAGTGGCTCGTTTGCGTAAATTTAACGGGGAAAAAACTCCACTCCCATTAGTTTTAGTCCTACTAAATAAGGAACAGAGAGATATTTTTAAGGTGACAGATCTTCTCAATGTTCGAGTGACAGCTGAACCTCAGAGGCCTAGGGCTTCTGTGGGTCAATGCCACAGATGTCAAAAGTTCGGGCATTGCCAGCTGAACTGCTGTGCTGTCCCCGCGTGTGTCAAATGCGGGGAAAACCACATCTTGCGAGATTGTACGAAGCCTAAAGAACAGAAAGCTAGGTGTGCGAATTGTAGTGGGGAGCACACTGCGAACTATCGAGGATGTCCTAGATGTGCTCGCATAAGGCGTAGGGTGAATCCCGCAACAAATGAACAATACAATCGAAGGTATTTCCCTGTAAACTCGGGAAGGACACAGGCGGGGGTGTCATATGCAGCGGCGGCCCGTGACAATCCCTCTACTCAGTCAGCTCAAATAAATAGCCCCAAGACATTCTTTCTACTTTAGATCAAATGAGGATGTTGTTTGCACAGTTCACTGAAGCTGCTGCAAATTTCTCAATCGGTTTTAATCCCAATTAATGGGTGAAAGGCAGCTTCCGAATTTCATCAAAGCGGTGAGTTGGAATTGTAACGGTCTTCTTCAGAATAGACTTGAGTTTCAAGAGTTTCTTGTAGAGAACAACATTGATGTTGCTTTTCTGCAAGAGACTCGTCTTAATGGAGAACCTGTTAGATTTCCTAACTACAAAATGCTCAGAAATGACCGACTTGGGCGTCCAGGTGGCGGCGTTGCCATCCTGGTGAAGCGTTGTCATACGCATGTTCAGCTTGGCATTTCCAATGATGATACCCATGGTATAGAAACATTGTTTTCAATTCGAGAAGTGGTCCTATGCGAATGAGTCTATAGAGGTGTTATTAAAAGCTACTTCTATGTCTAGAAAGGCCGCTATTAATACCTCTTTGTTTTCCAGCATGTTATCCACTTTCTCTACTGATTTGTGCAGTGCTGTTTCTGTTGAGCAGCCGGTCCTGTATACAAATTGTTCTCGATGCAATGGGCTTACTACCAGTGCACCGTCCCTTATATGCCTATCCACCAGCTTCTCCAGAGTCTTCAGCCAATGGACATTAGACTTATGGGTCTTAGGGACTTCGCCATTTCCTGTCCAGTTTTGCCAGGATTTGGTAGGAAGATTACACTAATTTTCCTCCATGACTTTGGTATGTATGCCAGTGACAGGCTGCCTCTGAGTAGTTCGCAGAGCCTGGTGTGCAATAGATCCGTTCCCCTCTGCGGTAGTACTGGGTGGATCCCGTCCGGTCCCGGTGATTTGAATGGTTCAAATGAGTTTATTGCCCATTGTACTTTGTCATAGGTCACCACTTCTTTCGCTAATGTCCAACAAATAAAAATATATAGAAACAAACAAAATATATAGTTCCTTCAATTAATCTCAACACATTAATGACGGTGTATTAACAAAAAATGGAGTATTTTGGACCAGCATGTTTTTTTATGTATTTCGGTAGTTTTCAATCAAATATTCCATGCGGCGATATTTTGTAAAAAATAATTTTAAAAAAATGTTTAGTTTTTATGTCACTCAACAATTTACCACACGGTGTCCCAAGAGTACAATTCAGTCCATCGGACTGCATGTCGTCAACGGAATTGCTACAGCGCAAGACTCATCTTGTTGGAATTTTGCGATCAAATCGCAAATTCAACCCGAAGAAAGTAACAACTAAAAAGCTGAAGAAGGTTATGGCTCGAGAAAGTGGGACTGGCATTGTCATTCTAAAATGGAAGGTTAAACGTGACGTACTGATGCTAAGTACAGTCCACGATGCTGAAACTAAGATTGGTAAGGAATCAGAAAAGCCCAAAGCTTGATTACAATGATTCTAAAGCCTACATTGATTTATCGGATCAGCTGAAGTCTTATTCACATAATAATAAGTTATTCAAATCTTGAAAAGACCTTTTTTCCCAGTTCATAATTGTGAAATCGCCAAATAGCAAAAAATATGTATTGAATTCCCAACCCAGTTCCTTGGACCGCTCTGAAACACATTCTATCTATTAAACGTGAGAGCGTGTATCCTGCGAAATTCACGGCGACACTCAATTAAATCATGTCAGTGACACCACATTGATCTCTCCCTGTCCTGACGGCACATACACATGTGTCCTATCCTGAATTGAATTTGTTACTGAATCAAAATTGTCAACAAAAACTAGAAATTTCTACTGGCATTACTATGACAATGTATTTTTTTATTGCACCTGCTTGCACCTAGGTGAAGGTAATAAGCAGTAAATACCAAAAATAATTTTAAGTATTATTATTGTACTGTAAAATTATTGTAAATTGTAAATAAATATAAATAAAATTCAAAAATATTGAAAGCAGTACAAGCTGGATATGATTGATTGATTTGTTGAAAATATGAACAGGATGTTCATAAAGTCAGATGTGGAATCATCTGCGACTGAAAGATAAACTTTAGTCACTATCTTCCATCGTCAAGATAACCTCTTGTGGGGTATTCATGTTGAAAAGGGAAACATTCTCAATTGAATATTGATAGAAAGATTTTTCTGTGAATTGAAAATTCACGATTAAATGAAGTTATTTTGTGAATTCAACAGAAAACAACTTCTCGGCAAAGCCACGCTGACATTGAACCATTCGATAGATATTCTGAAAGGCCCTAACTCAAAGAATCTGAAATTGAAATTTGCATTTTCATTCAGATAGTTATTTGATTTTATTCCAGTCTAATTAAGAACTCATAAAGATGAATGAGGCAGAGAATGTTTTCAAAGAGTCCACAGAAATCATTCGAACATGCGCAGGCATATCACTAGGTCTTCAATATTTGTCGACGACTTCACGCTTCCACGATCTCGGAAGACCGAAGTGGAAACACATTTTCAAGAAGCAATTCACTTTGAAAGATGGAAAAGTTAGAATCACTTTGGGAGACACTTTGAAATTAGTGTTTCGACATTAAAACCTGTCATGGGGTAGATATTGATTTGTGAAATATGAACAGGATGTTCATAAACAGATGGAATCATCTCACGAAAGATAAACTTTAGTCATACTTTCATCGCAGATAACCTCTGGGGTATTCATGGAACATTTCATGAATATTGATAGAAAGATTTCACGATCAAATGAAGTTGTGAATGCTCAACAGAAAACAATTTCCCGGCAAAGTTGCGCTGACATTGAATTACATCTGAAATTCTGGCCTAAAAGTTGAATTTGAAAATTTGCATTATTCAGATGTTATTTTTTATTCCGTCCTTACAAGAATCATAAGAATGAGGTAAAGAAGAATGTTTTCAAGAGAGTATCACCAGAAATCTCGTAACTTTTGACTGGAGCATTACTGTGTCTCAATACATTTCATTTCACGCTTTTCCGATCATCGGAACAGAAGAAATGGGAAACACATTTTAGCACCACTTTGCAAAGATGGAAAGTAATCATTTCTTTTGAGAGACACTTTGAATTGTGTTTTCTGATTAAACCTGTCATGGGGTATGATAGATTGTTTGTTGAAAATATGAACAGGATGTTCATAAGTCAGATATGGAATCATTCCGACTGAAAGATAAACTTTAGTCACTATCTTCATCGTCAAGATAACTCTGTGATACATGGAAAGGAAACATTTCAATGAATAGTTGATAGAAAGATTTTTCTGTGAATTGAAAATCCACGATTAATGAAGTTATTTTGTGAATGTCTAACAAGAAACAATATTCTCGGTAAAGCCACGCTGACATTGAACACATCTGATAGATATTCTGAAAAGGCCCTAACTCAAAGAAAAAAATCTGAAATTGAAATTTGCATTTTCATTCAGATAGTTATTTGATTTTCTATTCCAGTCTTAATTAGGAACTCATAAAGATGAATGAGGCAAAGAAGAATGTTTTCCAAAAGAGAGTACTCACCAGAAATCATTCGTAACATTGACGCAGGAGAGACATTCACAAAAATAACTTCATTTTAATCGTGGATTTTTCAATTCACAGAAAAATCTTTCTATCAATATTCAATTGAGAATGTTTCCCTTTTCAACATGAAACCCCACAAGAGGTTATCTTGACGATGGAAGATAGTGACTAAAGTTTATCTTTCAGTCGCAGATGATTCCACATCTGACTTTATGAACATCCTGTTCATATTTTCAACAAATCAATCTATCATACCCCATGACAGGTTTTAATGTCAGAAAACACTAATTTCAAAGTGCTCTCCAAAAGAAATGATTCTAACTTTTTCCATCTTTGCAAAGTGAGATTGCTTCGAAAATGTGTTTCCCATTTCTTTAAGGACTTCCTGATGATCGTGAAGCTGAAATAGATTTTCGTCGAAAAAAATGTATTGAAGACCTAGTGAATGATGTCTCTCCCTAGGCAATGTTACTTAATGATTTCTGGTGAGTACTCTCTTTTGGAAAACATTCTTCTTTGCCTCATTCATCTTTAATGAGTTCTTAATTAAGACTGAATAGAAAATCAATAACTACTGAATGAAAATGCAAATTTTCAATTAGATTTTTTCTTTGAGTTAGGCTCTTTCAGAATATCTATCAGATGTAGTTCAATGTCCAGCGTGGTCTTTAGCCGGGAAGTAGTTGTTTTTCGTTAGACATTCACAAAAATAACTTCATTTTAATCGTGGATTTTTCAATTCTACAGAAAATCTTTCTATCAATATTCAATTGAGAATGTTTCCCTTTCAACATGAATACCCCACAAGAGGTTATCTTGACGATGGAAGATAGTGACTAAAGTTTATCTTTCAGTCGCAGATGATTCCAATCTGACTTTATGAACATCCTGTTCATATTTTCAACAAATCAATCTATCATACCCCATGACAGGTTTTAATGTCAGAAAACACTAATTTCAAAGTGTTCTCCAAAGAAATGATTCTAACTTTTCCATCTTTGCAAAGGAGATTGTTCTTGAAAATGTGTTTCCCATTTCTTTGGTCTTCCTGATGATCGTGGAAGCGTGAAATAGATTTTCGTCGACAAAAATGTATTGAAGACCTAGTGAATGCGATGTCTCTCCTGCGTCAATGTTACGAATGATTTCTGGTGAGTACTCTCTTTGGAAAACATCTTCTTTGCCTCATTCATCTTTATGAGTTCTTAATTAAGACTGAATAGAAAATCAAATAACTATCTGAATGAAAATGCAAATTTTCAATTTCAGATTTTTTCTTTGAGTTAGGGCCTTTCAGAATATCTATCAGATGTAGTTCAATGTCCAGCGTGGCTTTAGCGGGGAAGTAGTTGTTTTCTGTTAGACATTCACAAAAATAACTTCATTTTAATCGTGGATTTTCAATTCACAGAAAAATCTTCTATCAATATTCAATTGAGAATGTTTCCTTTTCAACATGAATACCCCACAAGAGGTTATCTTGACGATGGAAGATAGTGACTAAAGTTTATCTTTCAGTCGCAGATGATTCCACATTCGACTTTATGAACATCCCGTTCATATTTTCAACAAATCAATCTATCATACCCCATGACAGGTTTTAATGTCAGAAAACACTAATTTCAAAGTGTCTCTCCAAAAGAAATGATTCTAACTTTTCCATCTTTGCAAAGTGAGATTGTTCTTGAAAATGTGTTTCCATTTCTTTCGGTCTTCCTGATGATCGTGGAAGCGTGAAATAGATTTCTCACAAAAATGATTGAAGACCTAGTGAATGCGATGTCCCCTCCAGTCAATGTTACGAATGATTTCTGGTGAGTACTCTCTTTGGAAAACATTCTTCTTTCCCCTCATTCATCTTTATGAGTTCTTAATTAAGACTGGAATAGAAAATCAAATAACTATCTGAATGAAAATGCAAATTTTCAATTTCAGATTTTTTCTTTTGAGTTAGGGCCTTTTCAGAATATCTATCAGATGTAGTTCAATGTCCAGCGTGGCTTTAGCCGGGGAAGTAGTTGTTTTCTGTTAGACATTCACAAAAAATAACTTCATTTTAATCGTGGATTTTTCAATTCACAGAAAAATCTTTCTATCAATATTCAATTGAGAATGTTTCCCTTTTCAACTGGATATGATTCTTTGAATTTTCTATTAGGACATTCTCCATTTCAAATGACCTTTCTGTCCGCAACCATAACAAGTAAAACTCTTTACTCGAAGGCTAGCTTTCCTACGGTGGCCGCTTAACCTATTCGAAGTCATCAGGGGAGTCCGTAGATAGTTGGGATAGAATAATTTTGTACATTACAATTATGTTTTAGTAACTGATGTTTATCAAATTGTATTTGTAAATTTATAATATGAAATTATGTATGCATATTAGGGTATCCTATTTAAATAAATAAATATCTATCATGATATTGTCAAAAAATGTATTGAACACCCCGTAGAGTAAATCAATGAGTATAATTTCCAAGTGGGTCACAATGTTGTTATTCTGCAAAACACGAATTAGTGTAAAACATAAACAAGAGGTTTCAAAAGTGATGACTGATGGTTTGATCGGGGAGTCGACGTTGGGTTTTTGCCGTGCCCAAAGCTAGATTGGGAAATGGGGGCAGTTTGAGAGTTGAAAGGTTAAGAAGCCCTATTGCCCTATTTCCAATTTGAAGATTATGGTTTTTGGAATTATTCCACATTTATTTCTGTGAGTAAGTAAGCTCTATACATTTGTAATTGATAACTAGGTACTAGAAGGGATTCATTGTTTCGTTTTTCATTTACAATTCATTTAATAAATAAATATTTTTCTATATTTTTTTACAAAGTGTTTTCAATCATTAAAGGGTCAGAATCTACCTAGTTAGTCGTGAACAAACCCCAATTCACAAAGGCATGCTAAATGATTTAATGAACTCGATTTTTTAAGGAAATTAAGTAAATGCTATTGATGCAAATGTTACTCTAACAATTTAATTTCAAGAAAATGATATTTTTTGTTGGTGTTTTTCGTTTTGATTTTTTATAAAATTTGGATAAGTTGTGTTTCGATTTTTCGGTTTTGATACGGTTTTTGGGAGCAATTGTGTATAATAATTTCACTTTTGAAACTTAAATTTCTTCCTCCAAACCCATTGAAATGAATATTACGTTGGCAGAAGCACTGAAGCAAGGGAGCTCCCCTGCCCTTCCAAAGTTCGTAGCGCCACAGGGTTTCGATCCCAGGAAAGATTGTGCTAATGAATTTATGAAAAAGTACGAGAAATGTGCTGCAGCGAATGCATGGACAGATAGTTTGAAAATGTATTATTTTGAAGTTTACCTCTTGGGTGCGGCTTACTATTGGTTAGAATCATACAAAAGGAATTCAGGGAATTTTTTGAAACCATGGAACAATCTGAAAAACGATTTTGTCAGGGAATTTCGCGATGAAGATTATTTGAGAAAACAAGAATGGAAGTTATATGCTAGAAAACAAAAAGAAGATGAAGGCATACGGTCATACTACTTCGATCTCATGGCGTTAGCTTATGATTTTGACCCTGACATGAGCATAGAGACATTTGTGAGACATTTCGAACGAGGACATTTCGAACAAGATTTTACCCTCCCTATCGACTCTTGAAAAATAAAAATACAAATATGGCTGATTTAAAGGTTATAGTTTTCAAAATTGAGGACATAAATAATTACGAAAAACACGATGTTGTATGGAATTTCAATAATAATTTAAATCAGGATAATTCATTCAAAAATGGAAAAAAAAACTATTTTCTGTGAATTTTGTGACATAGAGGGGCATTTCACCTCCAATTGTCGGTATAAACGAGATTATCAAGGAAAACTCCATGTGGGATTAAATGTGCAGTCAAATGCGTTCAGAAACAAAGAAACGGGCGTTCTTAAAATATATGGACTTGCTAATAATAAGAAGGCAACCATAATTTGTGATACGGGGTCAGAACAGAATATAGTGTCACGTCATTTCGTTGAAAATATTCAGAAATTACGGTATTCACAAAATGTACAGACAGCAGGTGGTTTCAGAGTACCAGTTGTGGGAACTACAAATATTAGTTTGAAATTGGGTAAAATGTCAACGTATTGTGAAGCTTTAGTTATCGAACACCTACCTTGTGACCTAATTCTAGGAATGGAATTTTTGAGAAGGCATAAATTGGTTATAAATTTAGAGACGGATATTGTCAATTTAAGTCAGCGGTCTTTTGAAATTACAATTCCTTGTCAAGTAGGATATGAAAAGGGCAAATCGCATTTGTTTTCAAAATGGAATGAAAATAAGCGGCCAAATTATACGAACCAAATTGAAAACATAGGGAGGCATGGATATTTACCATTCAGAGGAAATGAATCACGGAGAAATTGTTTTGGAAATAGGCACGCCAAAAGAAATTTCAATTGGGGACAGGCAACTGGTAGAACGCAAAATCGAAAAAAAAGGACATCCCCTATCATGGAGTAGAAAACCAACGAAGATTAATCCTTGAAAATGAAATCTGAAGAAGAAATTTCGAGAAGTTGAATGAAGATATAAGCCGCCTAGTTAATATTAAAAATAAGGAGTATGAGGATATGAATACTGATAATAGTTCTATGGAAGAGAAAGAATCAAGTTTTCTACAAAATTGGGACCCCTCAGCTATCTTAGAAACGGGGAAAAATGAAACCAAAGTGAAGTCGAAGGATTATTGTCGATTGGAACCCCAAGAAGAAATAATTGTCGATGTTGACATCCAGAAACTACCCGGAAATGAACAGAATATTTTTTTTTTCAGACCCAAAGAAGAGTATCTGACTAAAAGAGGGTTAGTTTGTATGGAGCTGCCGAAAGTATTGGAAAATTCGACTTTAAAACTCAAGAATATTTCAAGTGTTGGACAGGTTATCTTTGAAGGTACAACGTTAGGTTTTATGGAAGAAGATAAGCATACGAATTTAGTACTCTACACAGTGAAAGAGAAGATCAAACCATTTGAAAAATGTTATGAATTGGGAACAGACCTTACAGTACAGGAAAAAATTAAAATTGAGAACCTTGTTGATAATTTCGAGGATATTTTTGCAATGGACGTCAAGGATATGGGATCTACAGATATTGTTCAACATAAAATCGAGTTACTAGAACATACACCCTTCAAGAGTAAACCCTACAAAGTTTCCCCCAAAGAAAGGAAAATAATCGAAGATCAAGTAGAGGAAATGTTGGATGCGGGTGTCATAAGACCATCACAGTCACCATTCTCGAGCCCTATTGTTTTGGTGAAGAAAAAAGGCAAAGAAGAAAAAACTCGATTTTGTGTGGACTACAGGAAATTGAACAACATCACCAAGAAGTCAAACTACCCCCTGTCAAATATCGATGAAATTCTCACATATTTCGGAAAATCCAAATACTTCTCCACCCTCGACTTATTCAGTGGATATTGGCAAGTAGGGATCGAAGAAAACTCAAAAGAATATACAGCATTCGTCACACCAGGTTTTGGACTGTATGAATTCAATAAATTACCCTTCGGTCTCTGTAATTCCCCATCAACATTTTCGGACTTAGCCGATAGAGTATTTCAAGGCTTGAAGTGGTCAAACGTACTAGTTTATCTGGACGACGTGATAGTATTTTCAGATACATTTTCCGAACATCTTTCAAGATTAGGGAAAGTTTTCGAAAGGCTCCGAATGGCAGGACTGACATTGAAGACGAGTAAATGCACCTTTGCATCACTGGAAGTCAAGGTATTGGGGCATATCATTAACGAGGAAGGTATATCTCCAGACCCAGAAAAACTATTGGCGATTTCCGAATTTCCCAGACCGAAAACCAAAGACATACCCAAAGTTTCCTAGGACTTGCAAATTACTACAGGAAATTCATAAAAAAAAAACAATTATTGCAAGACCGCTCTATGAAATAACGAAAAATGAGCCGGGGTATTATTGGCATGAAGAACAGGAGGAAGCATTCTCGATTCTTAAGGAAAAACTCACAGGGGCCCCAGTACTGACTCACTTCAACCCAGACATTGGATGCGAGTTGAGGTCAGATGCATACAAGGAAGGTTTAGGAGTCATATTATTGCAAGAATACCAGGGAGAAATGCACCCCATTGCATATGAAAGCCGTACACTAACAAAAAGTGAGAAGAACTACACAATTTCAGAACTCGAAGCTTTAGCCGTAATTTGGGGCTTGACCTATTTTCGGCATTTTGTTTACGGAAAACCATTGGCAGGACATTTGGGAATTTCACGGACATATCAAAAAATAAAAAATCGCAATTTTTGGGACGGACAACAGAAAGACGTGGAAAAATGTATCAAGGGCTGTCGAAATTGTCAGGCAAGGAAAGGCGAAACAAACCGGAAACCTTTGGGATTCTTACAGCCAATTCCAGTTGGGATACCATTTCAGAAAATAGGCATCGATCTTTTGGGATCATTTAAACGTTCCAGTAATGGAAACAATACAATAGTTGTAGCGGCAGATTATGCAACAAGATATGTCGAAATAGCAGCAGTTCCAGATGGAAGGGCAGACACCGTCGCAAAGTTCATTTTGAGTAATATCATAGCCCGCCATGGATGTCCCAGGGAAATTCTTTCGGATAGAGGTCAGGTTTTCAGATCAGATATGATAAAAGAATTATTACTAATCATGGGCATACATAAGCAGCAGACAACTGGGTATCATCCACAATGTAATGGAAATTGTGAACGGATGAATTCAACAATAGCAGCCATTTTGAGCATATTTACAGCCACTAACCAAGACGATTGGGATCAATATGTTCCACATGCTCAATTTGCTATGAATACTACGCCCCAAAGTACAACAGGACTTAGCCCATTTTTTCTTGTGTATGCAAGGCAGCCCGTTCTACCTACAGAAGCAAATCTGATGGCTCCCGTGCAAAATAACACTGTTATTCAAATGAGGGAAAAGGCACTGGCAGCAAGAAGCATAGCGGTTCAAAATATAGAAAAGCGACAAGCAGTAGATAAAAAAAGATATGACGAATGCCATCGACATATTGAGTACAGCGTGGGGGAGAAAGTTAAAGTTTTCACACCAATGAGAAAGGTGGGTAAAAGTACAAAGTTGCTCCTCAAATACCACGGTCCATATACAATATTAGAGAAGCTGAGCCCCGTTACATATAGAGTTAAGCTGGGACCGACAAAGAATGCGAAAACGGATGTGATTCACGTGAGCCGCATTTTGAAATATAATGACCCATGGAGTCCAGTTGTTGATGAAGCTTAATTAATCAATTTTCATTTTATGTTTTAGGTAGATGTTAAGGAATGTCCACGAACAATAATTCGGTCATGAGATTTTGATCTTAAAAAGGAGATGATTTATGGAAAAGGGAAACAAGGAAATAAGGCCATGGCTGACATGTCGATTCAATTTGAAGGGTGAAGTAGAAAACTAGTTTAGAAATTGTGCACAGTGTTTAAGTGGAGAAATATTTGAATGAGGTCGAATATAAATGAATGTGGTCAAATGTGAAATGTGATTTTGAAATTGTTTTGTTGTATCCTGTTTTTAATCCTAGGCAATGAATTTTAGGATATCACATTACATCATTTACACTCGCAATGTGAAAATGGGTGTTTTGTTTTGAGTGAGAGATGAAATAATGTTTTGAACTTGTTACAAATATTACTGGGGGTACAATGAAAAGAAAGAAATATTACTATACTATTTGAAGAGTATTTTTAATGAAAATTGACTTATTATAATGATATATATGGACAAGGATTTGTTAGTAATAAGGTTGATTATTTTTTGTATATTCTGGGGCACGGTATTTGTCATGTAATTCAATGGTAGTATTATATTCAGTATTTGATTTTTTGATTGTTATAGATAATAACCCCTGTAAGGAATGCCGAAGAGTCGTGAGCCTTGTACCACTCCAAGAGAAGCCCTTTAGAATAGAGAAGAGATGATTCAAAATATAGTAACCCAGCCAGTCAAGCCAAGTCTCTGAGTGTATAGCCACATCAAGTTGTACCATTTTATGCCATATTGAGTTCAACCAAGCTATGCCAATTTCAGACAGGCCGAGCCATGCCAAATCCAGTCCAACTGAACCTAAGCGTGTGAAGTCCAATCAGGCTGACCCCGCCAAGTCCAGTAGTCTGAGTCATACGAAGCCCGATCAGATGTAGTCTTACCAGGCCTATAATTACTAAGTAATACCATTGGGACACAGCGTACTGGGTCCAGTACAGCTGAGTTGATGCACACCAAGCCAGTTGACCTCAGGAAATGACGAGTCATGCTACACCGAGCTCTAGTGAATGAAACAGTATCGTCCAGAAAAACCAGCCAGATGGAAGATACTGCAAGGGGTAGGAGAATCCAGGAGAAGATGGTGCAAGCGGACGTCTTCCACAGATTTCCATTTGAATAATTGTATTGTAATTCGTATTGTAATTTGATATAATTGTAATTTTTATTGTATTGCAAGTTTCATGGTACCTGTAAACCTGTATCGAATCATCAGGTGTTCTGAAATATTATCGCTCGGGGCGCGCGATTTTGGACAGGGGGGTATTGTCAAAAAATGTATTGAACACCCCGTAGAGTAAATCAATGAGTATAATTTCCAAGTGGGTCACAATGTTGTTATTCTGCAAAACACGAATTAGTGTAAAACATAAACAAGAGGTTTCAAAAGTGACGACTGATGGTTTGATCTGATGGTTTGATCGGGGAGTCGACGTTGGGTTTTTGCCGTGCCCAAAGCTAGATTGGGAAATGGGGGCAGTTAGAGAGTTGAAAGATTAAGAAGCCCTATTGCCCTATTTCCAATTTGAAGATTATGGATTTTGGAATTACTCCACATTTATTTCTGTGAGTAAGTAACATTCATGGTTAAGAAACATACGCGACTGGACCGGTATGAACACATCAACTTTAATTCGTACCACTCAGGACCGTAATAAGTATGCCGAAATTGTCGCCAACCTTCATTAAATGGAGATGGCACCTGCAGAAGAAGAAGTAAGCTCTATAAATTTGTAATTAATAACTAGGTACTAGAAGGGATTCATTGTTTCGTTTTTCATTTACAATTCATTTAATAAATAAATATTTTTCTATATTTTTTTTAAAAGTGTTTTCAATCATTAAAGGGTCAGAATCTACCTAGTTAGTAGTTAACAAACCCCAATTCACGACAATATCCAGAAGATTTGACCCAGTCACAAAAAGAATGGAAAGAAATAATTCGGGCGTGTTAGAAGCCGTAGATCTATCCAGCTATTTGTGGACTCTGTGAATTTTCAAAATATATCAACCCCCTTTTCACCCCCTTCGACGGAAAATTCTGGCGTCTCATCGGTGATGAAGAAAAGATCAATAACGATAACATATTACAAACACAAAGGTGTACAAAGCCATTTGTGGACTCAAGTGTATTTAAAAAATATTTCACCCCCTTCGACGGCCTGGCAAATTTTGGCGTCTCATCGGAGATGAAGAAAAGACCAAAATCAATAATATATCACAAGTAGAAAAAGTGTACAAAGCCATTCGTGGACTCTGTGAATTTTCAAAATATATCAACCCCCCATTTCGCCCCCTTTGATAGCCTGGCGTCTCATCGGTGATGAAGAAAAGATCAATAGCAATAACATAATGCAAGCACAAAGGTGTACAAAGTCATTTGTTGCAAGTGTGAATTTTTTTAAATAACTGCACTTTCTCAAATCGAACTTATTCATTAGTCTGATCAAATTTTCTCACCATCTGTTGAAAGTGGAAATCTCAGTGTATTCACGCCCCTTACTAAATAAAAATCCATGTAAAAAAACGGAAAATAGGAAGAAAAAAAATCAAGATTATATTTTTCTCAGTGCTTGTGGATGTGACCAACTTCAAACCAGTGATGTTTTTGATTGTTGAGATCGTTAAACTTCACAACTCTTGATTTTGGCAGTTCTTCTAGCAGCTTTCTTGTCCTACTGTTCATGTTCCCCATTCCTTTCCTGTACTCAAAGTATTCAGAATTCTATTTATGAAAAGGGATCTGTCAGTTTCACTTTATCCTCCCTCCATGTTTCATCCTGCCGCTCAACCCATAGTTTTTCAAGCTTGGCTATATGTTTGGCAAAACTATCAGTGGGATATTTTACATGAACACGCAAGAACAGATTGAATAAGCGATCCTGAAGCTGTTCGGTTCGCTGTTCATAGACACTGTATAATTTATTCCACATATTAACCAATTGTCTAACTTGGTAACTCAAACTTGAGTCTATAAAGTTTTGTGCCGTATATTTGATTTGATTGAGTGCTGCAATTTTTTTTGAGTATTTTGCCTTTTGAGGCTTTGTTGCATTATCTGGTAACTCATTTGGATAAGCCAACTTATCTTCAACTGCTTGCATGACTTCATAGTAGGATTATGATCTGGAATTTTCAGTCCACCCAGTTAGACTGCCCCTCGAGTTTATCGATAACAATTTTCGATAACTCCATTTTGCCAGATACTGATCAGCTTCACAAAACCAATAATTTTTCAAACAGCAACAACATAAATTTCTGAATTACACAACTAACATGAATCTGGGCCCATAACCTTTTGCAGTTCGCTGCAATGGGTTTGTAATTCAGAAATGCAAACGATATTAACTTTTTTTTTTACATAAAAGTGACAACTCTATTATGACAACACATTCATACATTTTATGAAAAAACTTGGATCATTAAATTGTGGTTCACACATAGCAATCTTCAATAGTTTCCCGACCAGGTAACAATTTTCCAGCACAGGTGTAACAGCTTCCTGTGCCAAAATAGCAAGACACATTTGCCTATGAGTACACGAAAATGTTGTGTATCATTACCATTTGATGATATAAACATTCCATTCTAGAGTTAATCTAACAAAAAAGAGGTTAGGTTTCCTACTGAACATTAGAATAATTTCATGCTAATATTTTCCCTTTATCCAAGTTATATTTACCTTGAGAGGCTTTCACTCATTTGCTTCAGTATCATGAGTGCAATATAGGTTTTTCCGGCACCCGTAGGTAAGAATATTATAGTATTCTTCTCAATACCAATTTTCATCAATTCCACTTGGTAGTTTCTTGGGTTGAAATCTGCCATATTCCATAAAATTTGGTATACTACACCAAGAAAAATTATTCGACTATGATTTCCGACTAGGAACAAATATTGCAAATTTCGGGGAAACCCAGCTAAAAGAAATGATAACATTTAAAGTTTAAAAGAATAAAATTACTTTCGGTGTACCTTACCAATCTTCAATTATCAAATGGCAGACTTTGGGAAATGAGAATAATGTTCGAAATAAGAAAATTCGAAATTAAAGAATAATGGTTATGTGTACTGTCAGTACTGTGTACTGTGTGTACTTCACGAATCACGATATGTAAAATGTTAACCACTAACTGCTGCCGTTTCCTAAATGACAAATGACAGATTGTACCAGACTTGAACGAGAAAATGTACTAAATCGAGGAAAATTGTACTGATTTTGAAAAAATTTATTTGACATTTCGGGACTCCGCATAGTTGGAGAGAGACACTCATTTAGCTCATATCATGTTGGCAATATTGAAAATCAAAGGAATCGCACTGATCAACGATGACTTTCCATTGTGCGAAAAATATACAAGCAAAATCTATAGGCCTCTTCACGACATGTTACGCGCAAGTGCATCCGCCATGTTAAAAAAGCGGGTAATATTGTAACGAAGTTACTATTTTTCCGCTATATTTATCAACCAAAAGCTCCCTGTAAGGATTTGAATTCATCTTGACAGTAATAATAGGTCTAGAAATACTATTCGTGTTCGTGATAAATTCGTGGATTACACCTACCCCAATAAACAGACTGAACACCATCCGTAGTTCACGTCTATACCGCGACGCGTATATATAAAACACGCGTGAATATTACCTGCGCCAGCCAGCGACTCTCGAGAAAACATTTTCATCGAGCCAGCTGGGCTATGTACAAACGCCGACGAGAATTTCAGTCATCTGATAGAAGCGAGAGAAATCAGTTCGTTCGAGCTTTTTGGTTGCTAAATTTACCCCGCCTGCTTGAAAACACCATCCCCGCTTTTCTCTGTATATAGTGCTTGCCAGTTGTTTATTTATTGTGATAACTTCAGGCTGCCGTCAGCCGCCCTGCCTGTATCTCTTTCATCAATAGACCTGTTTATCCTGTTTTTACAGTATTCTTTCATTCACTTTCTTGAGTAGAAGTTGAGCACCTAGTGCGCAGTCGGTACCCAGGTTCGAAACCCAGTCAAAGGCAATTAAAGCCTGCCTTGCTGGCTCCGTTACATTGTCACGACTATACTGACCCCTGGAGTGTTTTTCTCCACTGAGGTTGCCCGGAGCAGAAGTGGTCTTTTCCACTATAAACCAAAAGGTGGCGCCCGAGGTAAGTCCGAGAATAGTGAAATGCGCCAAAGTTGGATAATAGGGAGAGAGACCCCTTTACAATATGAAAATTTCGGACTCTTTTCAACTTTCTTGCTTATTTTTTTGGCCTGTCTACTACGGACAATATACCAGTATCGAGGATTATAGCGCATATTCACGGGTTATACTCGTATAAAGTGTCCGAAAAATATAGCGCAAGTTTATTTTTTTTTGAGAGGCTTCTTATCAGATTCTGAGTTTATTTCATCATCAGAACTACCAGGATAATCATTTTTTGTTTCAGGTTCCCTCTCGGTAGACATGTTTTCACATTCACTTCTTTCGGTCTTTTTTTTCTGATCACAAAAAATATGTATCGAATTATAAACGAATATAATTAGACCCACTCATCCAAACTCATCTTGAAGTAAAAAGTAAATATAAATAATTAAAATATGCCGGCAACGGACAGATATCACCTTCTGGGGACGGAACACGGAACGATGGAAGAACGAAAAACACAGCATAGAACACATTCACAGAACGGTCATCGGTATTGCTTCTTATAACTGTCAAATTATTTTTAAAATAATTGTCAATTGTAGACGTATCTCTGCGAACGTTCCAATTTACATGCGCGACGTTAAATTTTCGTCAGAATTCGAGTATCTAGCATCTGTAGTATTCTGATTGAAGGAAAACTCAAATTGTACTGAAATTTATGGAATTGTACTAACGAAATTCACAGGAAAACTGAATTTGTACAAAAACTCATGAAATTGTACTAACGTACTAAATCGGTGTGAATTGTACTAAAAAAGTACAATTGTACTAAAAACGACAGCACTGCCGGTGAGCTATCGTATCAAAACAAATATTTTTTATCATTTACTTACTTTTTTCTTTGACAGAAAAAAATTTCGATTCATCTGGAACTAGTAGTGAGCACGAAATTGCTACATCGTGGTAGATTATTTAGAATTTGTTAAAAAATTAAATGTTGCATAGTGAGTATTGGAAATGAAACAGGAAAACTTCAGCTATCGAGTCACTAGTCTTGCACACAGCGAATAGCACACCGTACTAAATATTTATAATGTTGCCAGAAGATCGCAGTCGTCGCTCAAAATGGCTGAGAGCTTGTAGGAGAGAGTGTATTGCATTTTTACAAGCTTTTATTTAGTTCCACCTGTTCCGGTGTCTGTCTGTCTATAATCAAATCTTGCAAGTTCATTTTGACCCACTTCTAGTTGCCCGATTAACGTGAAATTTGGCAGGTGTTCATAGTTACCCATGAAAATGCATTATTGAATTTTCGTTAGAGAAAAAAAAATGGTGGCGGACGAGATTTGTGTTTATGGTCCGATTCAACTCAAAATTATTTTCGGGGTCGAAGTTTATGAATTTTTTGTGAAAATTTATAAAATTGAAATGGCGGCTCCAAGATGGCGGACGATCTCTATGATTATGGTCCGATTCTATACGAAATTGGTATGTGGAGGTTTTCGGGGTCGGAGATTATGAATGTATTGTCAAAATTCATAAATTCAAACTTTGCGCGACAAGCTTTTGAATCTATAACTCACGAAATAACCTACGTCGCACATCCAAAGCGATTATTTTTAGCGCATTTTAATAAAAGCTTGTCCTAAAAAAAATGTTTTAATAATGATTTTGTTCTGACATTGTGTTCGGGTGTAATTTTGCCTTTCACTGTGCACACATTTTTGTTCCTTCAAACTTGTACCCAACCCTCAGCTGCATCTCCATAGGATGTATTCTACAATACATACTGAATACTACCAAAGGCTATCTCAAGTTTTCCTTGTTAATAAAATAATAAAAAAATTATAGAAGCTTTTATTCGAATGCACTGAAGATGAAAAACATTTTTTTAGATTTGTGACCTAGGTTATTCTGTGAGTAAGAGATTCAGAGTCTTGTCGGACAGGAATACCTATTTTTTGATATTCAAACTGAAAACATTGCGCGACAAGCTTTTAAATCTGTTACAGAATAACATTTCTCACACATCTAAAGAAATATAGTTTTCCTTTTTAGCACATTCGAATGAAAGCTTGTTTTCTAAATTTTTTTTAATCATTTCAATAAAAATTTTTTTAGTCATGATATTCCCCATCTTGAATTATCTAACTTTCACCAAAATCCATTATTTCCGACCCTAAAAACCCCCACTTACCAATTTTGAATAATAAAAGAATTCGTCCGCCATCTTGGAGCCGTCATTTTGTTTCTTACTCCAACAAAAATTTCAAAATACGTTATCACCTTAATCGGACGACTAGAAGTGGGTCAAATTTCCCTCACATATTTTGAACAGGAAAGACGAAAGAAGCAAAAGTTAAATGAAAGCTTGTAATACAAATAGACTTGAATGAGTATTTATATATCACAAATAAAACATTTACTTTGTAGAACCCTGTATGAAAAAGGTACATTTACGTCTGAAGCCTAGATAATAAATATGGGTTTCTAAATTTTCCAAATTTGGAAGAAATGAACAATACTTATGATGAAATTATTTGTTTTCTTCTGTTAGACATCTAGTGTATAAAGATATTGACCTGTCAAACAAACTGTTTCAATAATCACCTACCTATCAATGTGTCGATTTGCGAAAGCGACCAGGTATTACCATATCATTCTTTTCAATACATCTTATCTGCCTTCACGCCTCGAACTTCTCCAAGTGAAAAACATTCCGCATTTTTATAAACGGGTAACCATAAACATATCTACATGTGGTAGATTGTCCTTTGAAGAACCCTTCGTCAGTCATTTTTCAGTAACACTTCGTCCTCAAACCAGTTTTTTCAAAACACTATCAAATTAAACAGATGACTGCGTGTCGAGTCAAGGCGCCAACGTATTCATGAAGTATGACGTCACTGCCAATGCTCTAGCGCGTTTTCACCCACGTGATATTATTTGAATTTTAGAGCACTTTAAATCCTTCATAGGTACGTTGTGAAATGAGAAAATGTTATTTTTTGTTGAATATACGTTTTATCACAGTGTCCCCTTTTGATTTTCAATAACCTTCTGAGATCCAACGTCCATTTTACTGGACACCTATTTATTTTCGTATTAAAAAATAAATTACCTTTCCTTTGCTGTAAAAGCCAGTTGTCCAACGCAGTGGACATATCTGTGCTGCCACATATGCATTTATCAAGCGAGTTCAGTTGAAGTAATATATTTGTGTAAACAAGTAAAGTGGTGTGATCATAAGTGCCTTATTAATCCTTTTGAAATTTAAAATAGAAAAATCGGGACTAGTATTAGGAATGTCTAATCTTATTATTCAATTAAATTTATGTTGATTTGTAGTGACATTCTCTTGCTGGAGACAAAATATTTTCGTGTCCATTGTGATGGACATGAAATCTAAATCACAACAATATTATGATAACCTGAAAATTAATTCCTTGTTTTGTTTAGCAATTTTTGGCAACAAAAAGTACTTGCGGTTTGACGAGTTATCTGATATTGAGGGCTGTGATAACGAAGATGATGACTCCGAAAACGAAAATGGTAACGCATATGGAATTCGCGAAGAAAATGTTGAAGAGCAATCTGAGATCAATGCTGAAAACTTTAATGAAGAGGACATTGAAGAGATTTGGAAATTCAGTCAGACTTCGAATCAGATGAATCTGATCCAGAAATGAACATTCCATTAAGCACACTGAAAGATCAATGGGGTCGGAAAAGTTGGAAAAAAACTGACAGGTACCTAATCCATCCTAAATTTGAATTTTTCCATTCAATTTGTCTTATAGATTCCAGCCTCGCATTTTTGAAACACTGGTGCCAGAAGATAGTAGTTTTGAGCGGAAAGACTGGAAAGTACTAGATTACTTCAAGATGTATTTTGACAATTCCGATGTAGAAAACATGTGCGCTTGCACTAATTTGAAAATTTACTAACAAAAGGTATAGTTTGCACCGAGACAATTATGAAATCACGGATATCAGCGGCTGTGCATTTGACAGCGGAGAAAGTTATTAAAAAATTTCGCAGAGGTTTTACAGAACAAACAGTTAGAAATGATGGAAAAGTAAATATTATACAATGATTTGACCAAAAACCAATATTACTAGCTTCAACAGCATTAGGACAACATCCTACCGATAACTATAAAAGATGGTCCAAAAAAGAATCCAAGTACATGCTTTGTCCCTCGCCCCTGCATTTTAAAGTGTGCTACAACGACTCAATGGGCGGTATTGACCTAATAGACCGAATGCTAAGCTATTATCGAATGTCTGCAAGAACGAAAAAGTGAGGACAGGAAGAAATTGGATGATGCTCCAAAGGATATTTTGCAATTTCATGCATTTAAGCTTGAAGTTGCAGATTCCTTATTCACTGATAATCATACAAATGACGGAAACTCAGTCTTACCCTTACGACTCACTACAAGAAATAACCCTGAGGGCTATACCCAGTCACTAAAGTCCACTCCAACTTCTTCACGATATAAATTACATTTGCCTCAAGTAGCCAAGGTTAGGAATTCTATGAGGTGCAAGTACAAACATTGTCAAAAAAAAACAAATTTTTCTGATTTTTATATATCTCTTTGAATTTCAACATTATATTTAGTTCTCAACCACAATAAATGAATTATTATCATCTAACTTATTTCATTTTCCTTTGTTATAGCTTTGACTTGACTAAGGTCAAATGTCCATCTGGTTGGACACATTTTTTTTCGAAAACGGTATATACAAAAATCTAAAAAAAATTATTTAAGGTTTTTACGATATGTAAAATCATTGGTGAAGTTTTCATTGAAATGTGTTGAGTAGTTTCTCCTGGGATCTCAGGAGGATATTTTCTTATTAGAATTTTAAAGCAAGTTCCGTATTCGTACTCTTATCTCAGAATTATAATAATTCCGACTTTTATCTCCGAATTATGTATAATTCCGTCTTCAAACTCCGAATTATGTATAATTCGGACTTTTATCTCAGAATTATAGAAACATTCCTATAGGTGACCGCTCCACGCTTTCGTAGTAATGGCATTGTTTATAGAGAAAAATTCTCTATAAACAATGGTAATAGAGTATAGAGATTGCTGATAGCAGGTACCTATGTCCTGCTCCTGTGACATAGCCGTACCTGTTCTGAAATCTGTTACAAAATACTCGTGACAGCAGTATATGTTCGATCTTAGCTGGATTTATATATTGAGACTTGAAACGTAGCCGCTGTCTTTGCAGTTGACGTCGCCGCAGTAACAAATTAACCGAAACTTCCATAAGTCTTCAGCTGGATTTATAGATGTCTGCTCCAGAATATTACGTTTCATGTCATTCATCCGTTGTCGCTTCCGCTGCAATGGAGATGTTGCATTTATCCAACGCTTGCTTTCAATGTCGATTGGTCACTAATAGTGTCCAAGAGCGTTTTTATCGTGAATATAGATACGAATCCTAACTAATCCTGCTTTCCAAATTGATTGCAATCCAATAGCTTTTTACATATAAATGGACACAAGCTAATTTTGTTATAGCCCGGACTACAGGGTGTTATGACTTAACACACCACACCTGTAATACCAGACATTATTCGTTAGATTGGGAAAAACAGTATTGAAAGCATCGACTATCTGAATAGAGTCGAACCGGAGATGATCTATGGAGCGGTCGACATAGACCAATCTCCTTTCTTTCAATACCGGAACGTGGGTTGTTTATCCAGGAAGTACGTACCTTTCGGAAGGATTCAAAAAAACAATAATTAAACAAGAAATAATAATGCACTCATAAAAATAGTAGAATGTACATAATATTTAGTAAAAGTTGACACAATTATTTCATTCGTTCTATAGACGAATAATATGAAACAATATTCATACAACAAAAAGAGTGTAGCTTATTGGCAGTTATTTTACATTAGGCTACAAAATTGAAAATAGATTTACCAAAAAAAACAATATTGACATCAATTGCTACAAACGATTGAAAATAATCATCTGTTGAAACTTTTGGGTAAATGAAACTATGGAGAAACATTTAAAGACACATGCATATTTTGAATGATTAAATTTGCCAACCATAAATACAGAAAAACATTCATAGGACTCACCCTGTTTCAACCTTATTCACTGGAGTAGGTTTTTAAGCGACAATTAGTTTTGATTTCATTATTATTTCGATTAATTCCGTGTCAATTGGTTATTTTATTTTATTCGCCCGGTATATTAGTCTAGCGTGATATGGCTATGGTTTTTCTAAGAGATCATGAACCATCGAATTGCAGACTTCCGTTGACTTATCTCGGTTCGGGAAGCGTTGACAAAAATAGGCAATTTTCGAAAAAAAAACTACTGTTCACTCGTGCTTTCACTTGGAGCGTTCAATACTTGGTTTGACTAGGTTTGCAGTTGCTTAGTCTTAAAGGTTTTCTGAAGTTCACTATATGGACGATTTTACTAGTACGCTTCTCATCATCATTTTACGGTACTGTGATTCGACGGACTTTTTAACCTCACTTTTGAGAGGAACATATTACCGAGTAACGACTTTGATATGACTGGCTTGGCTACTGTTCTAACACTGATTATTAGCTGGTTCGCGTTTCATGCTTTTATACTATTCAACCCTAGCTCGCGTCATGCATTATTTTCATTCCCATACCCGTTATCTTCAACTGGTCATAATAATTAATAATTAATGGGTTTGTTTTGTTCCTCTACGAATGAATAAATACAATGAAGTTTTTATGAGTAAATTTTTAATGGCTGTCTTTCCGTTATTATGATTCCATAAACAAGTTTTATGATATTTTATATCGCGCTGCGATGTCAACAAGTTGGAATCAATAATCTTGTTTACCATCGTTAATTTTTCCTAGATGAGTTATTTATGAATCCGGTGTGCAAGGGTTATTTCTTGATAATTATTTTTTAGTGCATTTAATTGTCTTCCAATAACGACGTATTTTTAACTGGCATGCTTATCAGCGTTTGTCGCTTACTCGAATTTAGGACCTATGTTCATAACCATGGTATTTATTTTCGGGCTATAAAGTTCGTATTCAGTAATATCATATTGCTTTTTTAGAAATGAGAGATTTTCTGTAATTATGGGGCTTGACAATTTGGCTAATTTAGTTACCCAAAATTTTGTTATCTAGAAACGATTGCTTGAAAAATTATTAAACATCATCGTCGATCAGATGTAACCCGGATCCTAGGACTCAAGAGGGGTGACATTACCACTAATCGACATGACTTGTATCTATTTTATTAATAGTGACAACAGGCAACACTGTGGGGGCATTGGGATGCTCGGGCAATCTTCGTGCCTGATGACTAGACAATGTGGTGTAAAATAAATTAGATACCTAATTCGTGAGATTTTCCACAATTTATGGTATTTTTGACCTTAAGAATGGTACTCGTAGATGAGTGAATTCCTGTTGAGTTCTTGTATTTTTTTAATGTAAAAGGAAATTTTACACTATTCGGGGTACGTTTCATGAAATTCGTAGAATATTTTTTTTAATTCCTCCCCTTCTCCCCTCCATGGCGAATTAATTCATGGTTATCCATCAGGTACTTCAAATTCAATTTTTAACGAGTTGCGGTTAGATAGTTGATGTCAAATCTGAGAGAAAAAAAAATAATGAAAAGTTCTTCAATGAGCCTTTTTCCTCAAGTACGAAGAATTCCTCACTAGCAGCGCTAGTAGCCCGGTACGGACAAACATTACCTAAGAGATTAGTACATAAAAATAAACATCAAAAAAAAAATTTCACAGAAGACGACGTTCCAGGAGCCAAATTAAAATTTGCAAATGTGAAGGATAATAATGTAGCAATATTGAAACGGTGGCTTGTTGTCAAAATCGTAGAATTTCCGGCAAAAAAAATGAATTAATTACAGTGAATATGGTTCAAGAGGTCATTTTTAGGCACTGTTTTCGCGCACAAAAATCACTCACAATGCCTCCTTCTTTTTACCAGCTTAAACTACAAACAACAAATCACTCATTTTCGGTACAACTTTGCACAAAATGTAGCCGGTTTATCGAACAAATACTCCTTCTTCAACATTTACACCCAACCTAACTTTTCACATTTACTAAATTGCATCTGTCAAAGGTGAAAAGTTAGTATTTTTCGATAAAACCGGCTATATTTTGTGCCAAGTTGTACCGAAAATGAGTGATTTGGTGTTTGTAGTTTAAGCTGGTAAAAAGAAGGAAGCATTGTGAGTGATATTTGTGCGGGTAAATATCTAGTTACACCACACATGCACTCTGAATATGGGGAAAATACTTTTCTTACGTGTTTTTGCCTCCTGAACACGAATCCGGAAAGAAAAATGCGGCGGTCTCATACCGTTCCCGAGTTACAGCACTTTTTCACAAAAAAAAATAACCTCATTTTCAGCACCGTTTTCTCGCACAAAAATCACTCAAAATGCCTCCTTCTTTTTACCAGCATAAACAATACACACTAAATCACTTATTTTCGGCACAACTTCGCACAAAATATCGCCGATTTTATCCAAAAAAATCCTCTTTCTTACACAGTTCCAAATCAACAATTGTCATAATTTTGACAGAAGACATTTAGTAACTTTGCCTTATTTTTCATGTTGGTAATAAATGAATCACTGTCCACAACAATTGCACACATAAATGAAGGGGAAACTATTGCTCACATTTGAATTCGAAAAGTTGACGGTGATTCACTTATCACCAACATGAAAAATAAGGCAAAGTTACTAAATGTCTTCTGTCAAAGGAACGAATATTATTTCTTTGGATCTGTGCAAAAGGATTTTTTTCGATAAAAACGACGATATTTTGTGCAAAGTTGTGCCGAAAATAAGTAGTTTATGGTGTATCGTTTATGCTGGTGAAAAGAAGGAGGCATTTTGAGTGATTTTTGTGCAAGAAAAAGGTGCTTGAAAACGAGGTTATTTTTTTTTGAAAAAGTGCTGTAATTCGGAAACGGTATGAGACCGCCGCATTTTTCTTCCGGATTCGTGTTCAGGAGGCAAAAACACGTAAGAAAAGTATTTTCCCCATATTCAGAGTGCATGTGCGGTGTAACTAGATACCTTTGTGCGCGAAAACGGTGACCTCTTGAAGAAGGAGAAAGTCAATATATCTCGGAAACGCCGCCGCCGCGTTTTTCGGATTCGTGTTCTGGAGGCAAAGACACGTAAGAAAAGTCACACAGCTATTTTCAGGGAGCATGAGCACGACCCCTTAACATTTACCTGCAAACCTACCTTACTAATCGTTGCAGAAACTGGATCAGTATTTCCTTCAGTTGGACCTTTACCACCAATAAAATGTTTAGAGCAAACATAGGAATATTTATTTATTTTTTCTTCTCGAGGCATAGATCCATTTATTACATCTAACCTCATCAATGTGAGGTTTTACGAATAGAATAAAAAACACGTTTCCATCTGGATATCGATTATCCGAAGTACAGTTCGCAAAACTACAAGGTTTTGTTGGCATTGTGGTTATTCAAAAAATATTTTTTTATTCACTCAATTATTTTAAATAATTCAACTGTATCACTTAAATAACACAATCTTAAATGGAGGTTTTATGTTGGTTCCTACCACAGGTGCTGCCTCTCGGGACAAATTTGCCACACTATTCTCAGGAAAAAGGCTCATTCAATTTGTTTTCATATCAAGATTATATAATGAAAAAAAAAGATCGATTATTTGCAATACATTTGGTGTTGAGGGAATATTAATATTTCTCAAATGAAAAAAGCATTGAGTTTTTTTTGAGGTCAGTGTAATTAGTTACAGAATATCTGAATATACTTTTGGATTTTTGTAGAAACGGTTTTTCTTGATTCAAATCCGGATTAATGTCCATTGAAATTTTTCTTTTTCATTTGGTCCTCAAAAATTACATTTTCGGAAAATAATTTTTAAAATCCAATTTTTTTTTTCGAAATTTTCAAATTAAAATTTTGACCTTTACTTGAATAACTTCTCCCTAACACTAGCGTCAATTGTAATTGTTTTGAGAATATTGATGGACAATACTATTTCTTACAACCCACAAATACATTTAACCTCACTTTTAATGTGATTTTTCAGTAACAACTGAAATATACTATAATGATAGGGAACACACGTGATTTTATTTTAATTTTTCTTTGCCTCAGTTCGGTCCTCAAATATTACATTTTCTAAAAATAATTTTTCAAATCCCAATTTTTTTTCGAAATTTTCAAGTTTATAATAAAAGTGCTCCGGAATTCAAACTCGATTTGACCTTCACTTGCGCCAATTGTGGTTGTTTCAGGAATATTTCTTACAACCCAAACATAAATTCAAGCTCACTTCTAATTTGATGTTTTATGCTGATTGGTTGAAGTGACAGAAAGTTCCTTTTCAAGGTCAATAACCGAAAAGTTCAAATGATTAGAACGATTCGACTTTCTGGTGTCGTGGGAGATGGACGTCTACCACGCGGGCAGAAAGTCAGGTTAATGTTAGTTTTTGTACAGCCGTTCCACGTGCATCGCAAAGTTATCAATTATTGTTGTGAAAGTTTTGGGCATTCGTGGTATCATTTCGAGTGAGACAATCCCGTTTGCCCACTGAAGGGGGGTCGAATTTGTGGCTATAGCCCCCGTTTACTGGTATATTATCCAGTATTCTGGATAAACCATAAAAAACAAGCAAGCAAGCAAATGATTAGAACATTTTGTAGAAAAAGCCTTAAAATATGAATGGTTTTGTTGTGTTACGCTTTGAAAATGGAAAATCTGTTTCATGTTGAAGTTAATGGGACTACAGTATATTCTAAATCTTGTATGCTTGTGCACTCTATAATAATAATACACTTACGAGCAATAAAATCGACCCCCGTACAGTTCAAGTTCAACTGGTTTAGGATATGTGTTTCCAAAAAAAACAGAGTATATCTGTCCGAAATGCATATTCATTCACCTGTGTAATCGTGTATGATTGCTAAATAACTAAAGATGAGTAAGCAATATAATTTTCTCTTTAAACAATGGCAATATTAATTTCATTAGAAGCAAGTGGGTCGGTTTTGTTGATCGTGTTTAAAGTATTAGTGTATAGATCTGCAGCTTTAACAATAATCTTCTGCTTCACAGCATATACGTTAATATGTACATCCATAATAGGTAGGTATTAAGGAATTTCAAATAATTATAGTGTTTTCAAAAACAAAAATTATAACTCGACTACAACAAAACAAAGCCAAGTGTCACGATCAGTATCTGACGCTGCGTATGACGTATGTTTTCTCTCTGTGCTCACACTCTGCTCCATAGAATTGTAATTATAATATACTGACTAGAATGCGTTTCAAGCTGCGCGAAATGTCCATAGAATTGTAATTATAATATACTGACTAGAACACGCTTAGTCTGCTGCGCACCCGAATTTCGTGGCACCCTTATGCGATAGGCAAGGAGGACACCAAACAATGAAGCAAAGTATGACTTCATAAGCATATTACATGCGTGCGACGAAGGTAATCAACTGAACGTATGACGGTAGTATTTATATCATCTATTTGTAAACATAACGGCGTTGTCGGTTGGCACTTATAAGCGTTGCCAAATCATTCCAATTTTCTTCAATTTCTTTGTGTTCGGTTTGGATGTGACTTTGTACTTTGTTGTCTATTTTGTTATAGTGATCATAGTGGATAAATTGAAAACCGTTATATATAATGAAGTGTTACATTAATTTGTAGTAGTGGGTAATGATATGTGGCCATGTTTATTTATACATATCGCCTTTTCAGTGTGTCCATAAAGTAACGCATACATTCATTATTATCATTAAAAATTCCCGAAATAAGTCGATTTTTTTTTATTTACTGTTTTTAAAATAATAATCCAATATACAGGGTGATATCTACCTTCGAGTGATGACGTCATCAGCGGTTTTATTAAATTATACTGTATTTTTACAAAAAACGAAATGAAGAATAAACGTATTAAGAATTATTATATGAAATTACGTAGTTATGCAGCTACTGGATACACTACCAAAGTTGCATCAAAATGTTGCGGTGCGCCTTCTGCGGTCTAAATTATTGGCTATTTGAATATCAGGAAAAAGCTGGGTCAAATCAGGAATTAATGTATTTTGTAAGAAATCCAGATGCCGACAAAATTACGTCTCGTCTTGTTGATTATTTTCATTGAACTGTAGGTCTACCTTGGTTTGGTGCATGCCTCACGTGTCCTAATTCTCTGTATTTTCGCTCTATTCTGCTTACAGTAGATTGTGAAATAGGTTCACTATCTGGGTGCATTTCATGGAATAATCTGCATACCTCTTGTTGAGTCCGCATCATATCGCCAACACCAATCATAAATAAAATTTCAATCCTTTCCCTTTCAGATGAAGGCATTTTCAAAAAACAGTTTTAATATGATACATTTTGAAGCGTCAACAATACAGAATTAAACAAATGGCAAAAAATATTCTCAAACAATGAAAATATACGGTATAGTCGAGAGGCAAAGATCACTTATATAAAAACTTTTTAACAAAAAATTAAATCGACGAAAAACGGAACTGAAAAGCAAAAAATAAAATAAACCTCCTCAGTCCTAATAACTAAGCTTCTAAACTGATGTAAGTAACTAATTTTGAAGCGGCGCCAAACAAACAAGCTAGGTAAAGCATAAAATGATGGCATCGAGATGCACGGTGACATTCTAATAATTTTTTTGAAGTAATTTAATGATCTTCGTTGATTATTTGTTTGGCGCCGACTCGAAATTAGTTAATCACATTAGTTCAAGGAGCTTAGTTATCAAGACTAAGGAAGTTTATTTTATTCTTTGATTTTCAGTTCCGTTTTTCGTCGGTTTAACTTTTTGTTAGAAAGTTTTTATTTTTCAATTTTTTGTGGCTGAAATATACTAATTACTGCCTACTTAACTTTTGAATAATTCCAAAATACTTACTTACCCACCTTACTTCAACTGATAACAGTTAAATAATACGATTATCTACTTCAACTATTTATTGTTATATAATATAAATTATTTGTTGATAGTTCTGGTAAGTTCATTTCATCACTTTGTATATAATTCCATCTTTCCATAGAATGTTATTATTGTGACGGATGTAGGAGAACAAAAATAATGACTATAGCGATCTGTCAATGTCAACTACATATGTGTGCCAATGTTCACAAGTGAAAAATCAATCATCCCCTATTTTTCTACCCATAGGGGTGGATTAATTCATTCCGAACCCAAATATGATCAACTATGAGGTATACCCTAGGTAATAAAAAAAATCATCCAAATCGGAAAACCCAGTACAAAGTTATGCCTGATAGAATCGGTTAACGGATCAAAATTCAGAGGGTGAACGATAAATATTTTCCATTTTGCTACCCTTAGGAGTGGATTTTTTTTCAAATTCAAATGGGACCAACTTCGGAGGATGCCCTATCCAATGAAAAAAATCGTCGGAATCGGATTCTTCTGTAAAAGTTATGCGTGGTCATACTAAAAATATACGCGTCGACTAGAGAACCTCCTCCTCCTCTTCCTTTTTGGTTTCTTCGGTTGAAAAATGGATGAATACAATCTTAAAAATATACCTCAGAGGGCAGTGTCCAGTGAGAGTCCCGTTACCAATTTCAAGTATTTCTTGTCCAACTCGAGAAGCTGTTTAACTTTCTTTGGCGATAGGCTCACTAGCCTTTTCGCTTATTGTCTTTATCCTGGCACTTTATTCCTGTGAGATTTCATTTCATGTTTCCCAGCCTGGAAACTCTTCTCTCTTATGGACTTAAGAGATTCCACAGAAGGTTTCTGACTCAGGAAATTAAGTGTTTGTTATTCTTTGACGAGGCAATCTGTTTCATTGTTATCTCTGAACCCCCTAGATCTGGCACCCACATCAAATGTGTGACCTTATATTTTTTTTTATATTTTTCACATATTGAT
The DNA here is from genome assembly GCA_018342105.1 of Gonioctena quinquepunctata. Lineage (NCBI taxonomy): Eukaryota > Metazoa > Arthropoda > Insecta > Coleoptera > Chrysomelidae > Gonioctena > Gonioctena quinquepunctata. Next base: position 82,728 of record JAFIRS010001989.1, read on the forward strand.
GTAATAGTGCAATAAAAAATCTTGATAGAAACACCTATTCAATTATAAGGATATGTAAAACATGTCTCATATATCTTCATATAATAGATGGGTGGAAGAGTAAACATTTTTTACATAGGTATATAACATTTATATTCACAATTCTCTGTGCCTTTGATGCATCATTATTAAAAAAAAACGTTTTATTATGATATACCCTATTTTCCATTACAGGCAATGCCACTGGAATTGTTCCGCTACTGCGAGGAGGACATAAACAACAATGGCGGACACCATGCATGGGACATTTCGCGCAGCTTGAAACGCAATCTGGTCAGTATCATTGTCTAAAGATATCTTTAGACAAGGTCAGTATATTATAATTACAATTCTATGGTTTCAAGCTTCGCGAAATGTCCATCATTCCCCAAAATTTTGAAAACCTCCAAAAATTTATTATTGTTCTTCAAGGGAAAATAAGTATAAATAATAACACGTTTTTTTAATAAATGATGCATCAAAGACAAAGAATTTAATTATGTTTATATCCTATGTGAAAAATTTTTACACTTCCACCCATCTATTATATGGTATATAAATTTAATTTTATAATTGAATAGTATTTTCAAGTTTTTTTAAATTACTATAATCAATATTTGAAAATAGTGAATTATAAGGTCGTTTTGATTGATTTGACAATCAAAAATTCAGAATAACAAAAACGATTGCCTCAAATAAAAACAGGCAATTTCCCTGACCGAAACAATGGGATCCATGAGAGAAGGTTTCCCCGGGCTGAAACATAAAATAAATCTCACTGAATAAAGTGCCAGTAAAGACATGAAGCGAAAAGGCTATTAATCATGAAAGTTGAACAACTTCCGGGGTTGAACAAAAAACGAAATTGGCAACGAACTCTCGCACGGTTTATATCTGGTATATTTTATCATTGTATTTATCCGTTTTCAACGAAAAACCCAAAAAGGAGGGGTTCTCTAACAGAGGTCCGTTTCCGGGACGATTTTTTATTGGGGCATACTCGAAGTTGGTCCCATTTTTTTAAAAAACACCCCAAGGGGTACAAAATGGAAAAATTTTTATCGTTCCCCTCTGATTTGATCCGTTTACCTTCTATCGTCATAACTTTGTCGGTTTCCGATTTGGATGATTTTACTCGGGTTTACCTCATAGTTGATCATTTGAGTTCGGAAGAATTCCACCTCCTGGTCGAAAAAAATGGGGATGGGATTTTCGCTTCTGAATTGCTATTGACATTGACTGAATCTATTGTTTTTTTTGTTTTATCCGTCAAATAAAATTAAGGATGAATAAAACAAAGTATGAAATGAGCTTACCAGAACATCAAAAAAATTTAATTTATAAAACAATAAATAGTTGAAAATCTATTTTAACTGTTATTGTTAAGTAAGGTATAGTATTTAATTAATCAAAAGTTAAAGTAGTAGTAATTATAAAACCACAAATGAAAATAAAACTTTAACAAAATTAAAGGCGAAGGCGGACTAAAATCAAAAATAATAAACGTCCTTGGTCTTGTCTGCTCCTAAATGAAATATTAACTAATTTCGGTCGGCCAGGCGAGATAATCCGGGGTTTTGGGTTCTTAAAAACATTTCGTACCCGTGCTCTCGATATCCATCATTGCTTTTACCTAGCTTATTTAGGCGCCGACCCCAAATTAGTTATTTGCATTTTTTGGGAGTTTAATTTAGGACAAGGAGGTTCATTTTATTTTCATTCAGTTTTCGTCGGTCAAATTTTTGTTAAAAATTTTATATTAATCTTTGCCTCTCGATATACCTTTTTCATTTTTTGGGAATATTGCCATTTGTTAATTTGTATTGTTGACCTTCAAATATCTTTGTGTTTTTTAAATCCCATCTAAAGGGGAAATTAAATTTTTCATTATGATTGGTGTTGGCCCTCCAGAGTATCAGAAATGAAATCGCGATATTCATACACTACTTCAAAGGGGAAAAATCAAATAAAGAGATGAACTCCCGGATAAAATAATCACAAATTTTGAACAAATTTTCGGCATCTTTTTAAAAAATACATTAATTCGAACTCCTGATATTAAAATAAAAAATTTGAAAACCACCCTTTTTTGATGCCGCCATATTACCCAGTACTTAAACGTAATTTCATATATTAATTTAAACTTTATTTTCGTTTTTTAAAAAATACGGTAACTTTCTAATACAAGAAACCCTTTTGTATTTTGCCCACCTTCTCCAATTTGCTGGCTTGTGATATTTTTTGGAATCGGGTCAGCAGGGTTAACGCACAAATAAAAAAAAATGGGGTGTTCTTTAATAAAACCACCGCTGATGACGTCTCCTCCGAAGGTAGATCACCCTGTATTTGGTTAATATTTAAAAACAGTAAATTAAAAAAAAAAAAAATCGTCGGTTTCGGGGAATTTTCCCAAAGATATTGTTTATTTAGCTAATGATGAATGTATGCGTTCTTTATGGACACACTGAAAAGGCGTAATAAATAAAGATGGCCGCATTCTTACCTACTACTACAAACCAATGTAACTTTTTCTTATATATAACGGTTTTCAATTTATCCTATGATCCTTAACAAAAGAAAAACCAAAGTCAATGACATCAAACCGAATACAAAGGGGAAATTAAGAAAAATTTGGAATGATTTGGCACGCTCATAAGTGACAACGCCTTTATGTTTTCAAATGATATAAAATCTCCTCATCGATCAGTTGATTTTCCGCCCATTATACCTATGAAAATCATACTTTTTTCTTGTTTGGTGTCCCCCCTTGCCACCCATAGGGGCACAAATTCGGGTGGGTAACTAAGCGGTTCTATCAGTATATCATAATTACAATTCTATCTTTCTCCGAATTCCGCATGTGAACGTCCCCAAAGAGTAAACGTTATCTGAAATAGGAGGTACTAATGGCTCTAGTCAATCAGAATCTTGTAGCTTTAAAGTGTCTATGAGATGGGCGAGGTACAGGTGGCCCGCGTAATCTACGTAGTATTGAGTTCAATGTACTCAGATACGTGCACCCCTCTTTGAACGGGCCCCGCTTTATCTTCGGCTTCCCGCTGTAGCTGTCATCTGTACTCATCATCAGTAACAAAAGGCTTTTCATTTAGATGACAAATGACTAACTTTGTTTACCTGTCAGACCCAACGGCATTGACGGCGAATTTTTTTCAAAGGAAATAAAATTTCCCAGTTTTTTCCTATGGATAGTTGACTTGAATTCCCTAAGAAAACTCACCATTAGAAAATATTCGTTACATTATTTCATCTTCGAATGAAAGGTTTTGGCGGTAAAAATTTGGTAATAATTCTTAACCTACAAAAAGTTACGAACGCCAATGTATGCAGGTGCATTTGCCTTAGTTGACTGTTGAAATAATTGAAAATACTGCTAATTTTGAACTAAAATCTACATTGTTATTTCCAAAACCCAACCAATGGCTTTTCACTTTCCCAATGGGCCCAAACAGACTTTGGGCCCAAAACGAGCGCATGCCCTTGAAAAAAACATCTAAATGGAAAGGCCTATTGAAATACTATATGATAAAAAAATTAGTACAACATGGGTATATTCTTTCGACACTCGGTTCAGGTCCAGGAACATTCGGCCGTGACTATGAAATCAAGTTCGTGAAATACTGATCCGGATCACAAATTTATTCTTCGAAAAACTAACTGGGGCCAATTTCTTATTTCTATGGTTTGTTTTTGGTTTAAAACCTCAACCTAACCAAAAGAATGAGATTGAATTTTTGATAAAAAAATGGATCGGCATAATTTTTTGAACCAGTAATAGTGATAAATCGTTAATTAATTACATTACATTAAATTTACTCCTGATTTTTACATCTTTCAACCCAAGAAAGAACTGATTTTTTTAATTGATCCGATATAACATCTAGCAGTTCAAATGATGAAGATAAGAAAGACTGAGACATAATAAAATGCAAAATACATCGAAAATTTTTAACGATTTTTCCCTGAACAAGAATTCAAACTGCATTTCAGAATGGACAGGCAAAGTGTTATGCATAGAACACAAAAGGCATATGACACAAAAACATAAAGGTGAAGTTTGATAAAAACTTCCCCAGTATTGAACGACCACTTTGGCCTTCTACCCTACCCCCAATTTTTTTCCCAAGATACCCGAACCCTGTGCGAACCATTTGTCTAATTTTGTGGCTATTCAAAGAAATTCCGGCGTACCAAAATTATTTGGTATAGGCGATTCGACACGTAAGAACTTACTCTCCTATAACTTTCCCAACACTCCTACCCCTTTTTTCCGCTACTGAATAGTACTTACCACTGGGCATTTTGGCAAGGTAACGAGTAAACTATTGCAAATTTGAATAAATAACTGCACTACATATTTATTAATAAAACCCAAAACCTAACCTTTCAAATGCTGCATGCCAGACATTTTGGTAAAATTCGCCGAAGCACGGCAAATCGGTTCACTCGTGTTTTCCCCTCTCTACCACCAAAACGGTTTTCAATCTAGAGGCTCTATTTCGGAACTTCCCAATACGAATTCGGTATGTTCCTCGGGGGCAGGGATTACGGATCACGTTCAAAAAACTGTGGTGGGGATGAATAATTTCGAAGAATAATCAATCTTGATCTGATCAAATAGCGCGTTTTTCAGAACATTTGTGTCAAATAATCACTCATAAACGAAAGCAGATGAAATTATATTTGGGCAGTTCAAACCAACTGGCGGAAAAATCAACTGTGTGAATTAACGATGCATACGTCCATCAAAGGCGCTCTGGTATGTTTTGAATGTTATAAAAAAAATTGCGTTTCCAATTTCAAATTATAAAATATTAAACACCGTATGTTGTTGGCCCCGGTGGCAATCTTTATTGCAAATCAAAGTATTCTCGAAAGGGCCCCCAAAATGCCTATTAAAATATTAGTACAACCATTGTCTAAAAAATATAACAAATTTTAAAAAATATAAACGAGTAGGGCACCGGCGGCGGTCAGGTTGACGAGAGTCTTATCATATCTGAGCCAAGCAGCGTCGGGTGCATTTGTCTGGATAGGGGTCCTCCTGACAAAAGGGGGCGCGTTAAAATGCCCTCCTGTAGCGTGGACGCATATCGCGGGTGCAGGCGTCTTATCAATGAGATAAGACGATAGATATGCCGTCCTTCGGAGGAGACGTTAAGATGGTGGTACCGAGTCCATAGATTTGGGCTCATCGTTAAAGAATCCTACCTCTGAACTAACAGATGATTCGGCAAAATTTCTGGTTGAGGGTGCCCACCGGTGTCGGTGTTTGCCCTGGGCGCAGAAATAGGCCGACGTTAAATAAAGCAATACAAAACATAAAAACGAAAACGGATTAAATTATAGTTGACAGTTCGAACGCTGGCGGTAATATTTTAACTGTGTGAATAACGATCATACGTCCATCAGGGCGCTAGGGGCACAATTTGAATGTAATGAAAAATTGGCGTTTTAATTTCGAATTATGAAAACATTAAACATTTTTCGATTTCTAAGTTTTCCTGGGCTTTCTAGATGGTAATTTTATGTACATATCAAAATAATTTGGAAAAAAGGAAAATGCGTGTTCCCTGTTGTTGTTTCAAAATTTGGCAACACTACGTGGCTTGTCACTATCCCCCTTTTTGATATTCCATCTTTGTTCGACACACAAAATACAATCGACCTTCTGCAAAAAAAGTTCCAGAACCAGAACTCTTTACCTCGTGTTCTCGAATGAATCTGAGGTTGCAGTCAGTTAATTGAACATATAGTTCATCCTTAATTCTGTAGGTTTTTCAAGTGCTGACGTAATCATTTACCGTTTTACCGGAAAAAAAATCTTTCTGAGGATAAGTGCCCCTCTTCACTTTATTGATTATACTTTCTGAGGTGAGTTCACAACTTCGGGAGGTTTTAAAAGATAATGGTAGTGAGGTTGGCGTTTTCATTGTATTTATAAGCTTTCATTGTTCTAGAATTAGCAGGCAGTATTATGGTGAAAGGAAACTAAATTTTATGACATCTTGGGTTCAACCCCCTGGTTGTTCAAATGACGATTTGAAAAAGCCTATAGAAAACTAGCTTTAAAATATTCCATAAAACCCAAAATGAGGGGTGAAAAAGTTCAAACTGATTTCCGAAGCCTATAAAAGTACTTTCTGACCCAAAAAAAAAAAACGTATATGATCAAGGGGGGCGAACAAAAAAAGGGGGTTTGGCAGTGGAGGGGAGGATTCTCAGCCCAATGGACTTGTTCGATATGTTCTTCAGTGAGTGGCTTTGGGGGGACCAAGGAGGCCGGGGGAAAGGGGGTAAAGATGTGTTCATCAACTTAACGTACACTGGAAGAACTATAAAAGGGCTGTAGGAAATTAGCTTTGAAAAAAAAAAATGTTATATGTGATAAACCGAAGGCCGTGGAGGTAAAAAAAGGTGCTTAGAACAATGTCCCTACTTGTAGAGGTTGGAATGAAAGGTGCAATTCAGCAGTTAGGACCAGGTTGGGAAACTTTCATCTTTTAATTATTTATTTACGGACAAGTCAATCACAATGTTTTATAATAAAAAAAGGCATAGATAGATATTTATTTGATCATGACATGTATATAGAATACATTTTGACAATTCACAGGATACAAGACACATAAATTTCAAAAAACAGATGGGATAAGTAGAATAAGTAAATAAAACATTATGAATATGTAGAAAAAAATAAAGAAAATAATGGGAAATATTACATTGAAAAAAATCATTATTCTGATTGAATCCTCATTTAATTAGAATTTAAAATTTAAAAATATAATTTAACATTCGAAGGCCCTTGATTCCATGAGTATAATTCAACATTCAAAGGTCATGTATCCATGAGTATATTGCCCTTGCCTTATATGTGCCATATTCCTGGGGAAGAAAGGGGGGTTTTCAAGAAAGAATGTTTTATCCCTTTGTTGAAAGTAAAAATTTTCTAACTTCCATAGGTAGAATATTATATAGGTTCAGTGAATTGTTTTGGGATTTATTGGCGTCATTCTAAGGCTCTTATTCTGTAAACCCCTCTGGTTGTTGTCTGATGGATGCCCTGATTTTGATGTGAAAAAAGGGGGAACCCCTTTTTTGAATCTTGACTAACGTTTCCATATATGGAAAAAATACCCTAGTTACACCACACATGCACTCTGAATATGGGAAAATACTTTTCTTCGTGTTTTGCCTCCTGAACCCGAATCCGAATAAAATGCTCCGGTCCCCTCCTTTTCCCCGAGTTACAGCACTTTTCACAAAAAAAACCTCTTTTTTTCAAACTTTTCTCGCCCCAAAAATCCTCCAAATGCCTCATTCTTTTTACCAGCAAAAAAACAATACACCCTAATAATAATAAAAGGAACTTTATTGAACCAAAAAAAAAATTCAATTCAATAGGTTATCCACAAGTCCTTCCCTATTGGTACAATTTTATAAAAAAATATATAAAAAAAAAAAAAAAGTTATGCATTTTAATCATGTTCCTGTTGGATTCTTTCCCAGGTATTGCCTGGGGTTATGATGTATTTTCTTGAATTTGTAGGTCTCTTTTGAGGGTTATATCTGTTGAGGAGCTCTTGTTTATGGGCTTCAGACAAAAAGGGGGAGTAGATGTTTTGGGACCCCTCAATGGGGATCGTTGTGACTATATAAGAGTTTTTTTGGCGGGTTTGAGTGGGTTGTTTGGGGCAATTTTTTTGGGGGTTTGCCTTAGTGCAGTTTTTTTCCCAACTTGCAATTTTTTTCTAGTTTTTTGGCGCAATTGAAAAAAAAATTTTGCCATACTAAAAAATTGGTCTGCAGATGGTTTTGGGATTCTGCTGGCTGTTGGAATATTAATGCCTTTTTTTGGTATGGGGGGGGGTAAATGCTTGGCCGGATATAAAATTTTTTTTTTTTTTCCTCTAGATGTGTGTTTTAAGGTGGGGTTTCCCTTCAATTTGCCCCCCAAATATTTGGTAGCCTCACTGGATTGAGTTGTTTTTTTGAATATTGATGTTTGATGTTGTGAAATTTGGGATTGAATATCATTGGGTGGGTTTTTCGGGATTAGGTTTCAATGCATTTATTAAACCCGGCAGGAGAGTTTTGGGAGGAGTCCATATTCCTTCCCAAAAAGGGTTTGTCATGGGATCAATGCTGTTCGTCCAAAAACTGGGGGAATAAAGTTAGGTGCGAGGGAAATGTTTTGTTGGGGGAAAAATTTTGGTAGTAAAATCTGCACAATATAGGTTATAAGGGGGGAGGGTGATCCTTCGGGAATCCTTGATGGGGGAAAAATACCCTAAATCATTTTTTTTTCAAACTTTGACAAAAAATCGTCTTTTTTTAAAAAAAATTTTTTCACAGTTCCAAATAAATAATTTTCGTTTTTGACGAAGACTTTAGTAACTTTGCCTTATTTTTCATGTTGGTGATAATTAATCACAGCCAATTTTTTTGAATTCAAATGTGAGCAATATTTCCCCCTTTATTTTGTTGCAATTGTTGTGGGGTTAAAATTTTTTACCAACATGAAAAAAAAAGGGGGAAATTCTAAATATCTTCTGCCCCAAAATATGACAATTGTTGATTTGGAACTGTGTAAAAAGGATTTTCAATATTTTTTGTTTTAAATTGCCGAAAAATTTAAGGGGGTATTTTTATGCTGTAAAAAAAAAGGGGGGGCATTTTAAGTGATTTTTTGGGAAAACAATGCTTAAAAAAGGGTTATTTTTTTTTTTAAAAGTGCTAAAAAAAATTTTTTATATTCAAGTGATTTTTTGGTGTAACTAGATAATTTATCCCATATATATATATATATATATATATATATATTAAAGAGCATGTTTTAAGGGTTTTTTAAAAGGGGAGGGGTTTTTTTTTTTATATTTGCACTATATGTATATATTATTTCTATTAAAAAAAAAAGGGGAGAAAAGACCCCAATTTTTTAAAATTTTTTTTGTCCACTAAAACCTTTTTTTTTTGCCTTTTTTGACAAAACACCACACACACCCCTCATGCACCCTTATTCAACAACAATTTTTTTAAAAAACGTTTTCAGTTACAATAAAATTAATCCTTGGGGAAAAATCTAATTTTTCTAACCCCAAGAAGCATCTTGAGGAGACACAAACTTATAGCTATCTTACGGGGAGTATTAAAAATTTTCTTTCTTTTAGAAGATTTCAGACCAAAAAAACCAGTAAACATTTATTGGAAAAATGCATTATTTAAAAAAAACAGAATTCCGTTTGGTTTATGTGTTGGAGGGGGTTTTTTTCAATGGGTTTTTTTTTTTTGGGCGAAATTTGCCAAAATGAGTGATTTAGTGTTTTTTTTAAGCTTTTAAAAAAAAAGGCTTTTAGGTTTTGGCTTGAAAACATTTAAAAAATATTTCTAGAACCAAAAGTGGACTCTGGCTGCATTTTGTTGACCCCCCTGATCTCTTTGTCTATAGACCAGACAGAACCGCCTTCTGAAAAAATTATCCCGGTCAGAAGGGGGGAACCGCGTAACCTCTTTGCTCCTTTGCTAAAAGGGTTGAATGAAAGGGGCCAAGCAACTTATAAAGAGCTCGGCTGGATACTTCATTGGTGGTAACTTTTCTCTTTTTTCAATTATTATTGAGGTACAATAGTGTCAATAAATTGCTAGATGCAAGTTCATGCTACATCACGGGGTCGACCATTAGACAACAGCTATGCCAACTAATTTGAAATCATGATTGGCAGCTTTTTTCTTCCACAGGCACACATTCTATAAAAAGGAAACATTTTAATTTTTTGAAAAATTTTTTGACCCTCAAAATTTTTTTTTTCTCTAAAAATTTTTTAGAGAACTATTATCACATATTCCAAAAATTTTTTGTCGCGAATTCTCCTAAATTGCATTTTACCAATAATAATAATTTAAATAGGAATATTATAACCTTTTGACAGAATTTTTTAGATGCATAACTTAGGCGTTGAAAAAATCCAGTTAATTGAAAATGTATTGCAATTCTTGATATTCTAGTCATTCTGAATTAGTTGGCCTATTCAAATTAATTGAACCATTGATAAAAAGAAACACTTTATTAATTCTATACTTATTCAGTATAGATATGTTTGAAATTATAACAGTAACAGCCAGTCCCAGTTATATAATTATTTATCTCAAAACACATCTCTTTTATTATCAATCACACTAGCCATTTGGGCGTCACCAATTTCTACCACCAAAACACTCAAAATGTATCTTTTAAAGCTCAATTTATACAACACTTATTTACCAATTTTAAAAACTTTTTTTTAAAAAATCAAATGAACTAATTTAAAAAATTTTACCTTAACATGAACAATACCCTAACCTTTCACTATGACACATAAACCTTTAATGAATGTTGGTTGCAATCAAGGAATTCACCATCATTTAAAAAAATTTAAACATAAAATAAATTCCAGTTTATTGGGTACATTCAATTATTATAATTTGTAAAATGAAAATACTGTGCAAAATTTTAGAAATAATAAACTGCAATAGCTCACTATCCATGGTTTTAAAAACTCAAAAAATTTAAATATGCAAAATTTACAAACATGTACATGTGGGGAAAAAAGGTTTGTTGATAAAATAAACAACTATTTGACTATGGTTTTTCCCAAAATGGGCCAAAAGAGCCGTTGATTTGGTTTCTTCAAAAAAAACAAAATTTCCCAAACTAAATGAGGAACAAATTCGGAACAAAAAATCCTATTGGGAATTTTGTCTGTTTCAAAATAAATAGAATGCATTCTGAATGGTTTTGCAGCATTTTGTTTTTTTTTTCAAAATCAAAATATAAATATATTTTCCATAAGACTGATATGAATTATTTTAGTATTTGATCAGTATATAATCATACCAACCGAAATGCATCGACTCTTGATTAGCTTTAGAAATATCAATTAATAAGAACCTGGAATGTACTCTAATTCAGTAATGATTGACAAGTAATAAAATACAAACAAAAAAAATATAGTTGTAGTATGCTTCTTTATACACAGTCGGCGTTTCAAGGCACTTTACATGCCATATTATTTAATGTAAAATTTTTTCCCCAGGCTAAGTTAAAATTTTATGTTCTAATGATTTAAATTTAAAAGAAATGTTTTAAAAAACATATTTTGGCAAGATGTTTCTTAATGCAAAAATCATCATTTGTGAAAAGGGGCCCTTCCCTTGAGATCCAGGGTAGAATTTCCTACCTTTAATTTTCAAAAAATTAATTTCTCAAGGAAAACTTGGCTCCTAGCATAAACAGATTTTGTCAAGATGTTTCTTATTGCAATCCATAATTTGTAAGAAAATGGCCGACTTCTCTTGGGGTCCAGGGGGAGAATTTCTTAATTTTCAAAAAATTAATTTTTCCTAGAAAACTTTGTTTAGCACAAACAAAATTAATTTCCAGAAAACAGTGTTAAATTTCAAAATTTTTTCAAGGGACACATTTGAAATTTGATGTAATTAACTGGGAAAATGGAAATTAAAATTATTATGAAAATCCGATCATTGAATTGAATAGCTAATAATGAGCGTCAGAAATAGGGCCGACCTTATATAAATAAAATAAACGAAATAAAAAATCAGCAGTGAGGGTTGCATTTAACAATAATACTAGTCATAACAACAAATGCATATAACAATTTTTTCTCAGAAAGCCTCAGAAGGCTAATTTAACAAGAATACTGATAATAAATGCAATTAACTTATTCAATAACAAATAATAAAACAGATAATCTAAATTCTCAAACAACAAACATCTTTGTAATTTTGGATAGAACTTGGTGGAAAATAAACACAATATCTCTCCTGTGAAACTCGTAAAAGACTTTCTTATCAATCCTTAGAACCAGAAAAAAGACAGACATACTCAGAAGAATAGGCCAAAGGAATACCAATAGATGAGTAATATTTTTAGATACATAATTTAACACTTATCTAAATAATATCTTTTAGACCTAATTCACAAGTAAATTTGGAATGTTTTTGGCAAACAAAGTGCTTTGGTTAATACATCCGCTAGCATTTCATCTGTGGGCAAATGCTTGAGATCAACCAATTTATTTGAAATAGCTTCTTGAATGAAATGGTAGCTACATCTATGTGCTTGGACCTCTTGTGAAATACATGGTTCATAACCAACTTTTGAGCACTTTGTTGTCATTGTTAATAGTAATAACACTTGAAAGATCCTAACAAATCTGACAATAAATTTCTAAAATGAATGGCTTCTTTTTGAAGCCTCGGTATTGAACCGGTACTACTCAAAGCCACAGTAGTTTTTTTTTTACATTCCCATGAAGCGGCCCCCGCTAATTTGAAACGCCGGTATATGACCTCCTATCGCAAGTATTGTTAGCAAAATCTGAATCGACAAAACCCATTAATTCTGTATCATCACTCTCATATTGTAAGCATAAAGATTTTTGTACCTTTTAAATACCTCATAATTCTCTAAGCACTTTTCCAATGTGATTCTGTATAACAATTGTTAAATTGGCTAAGAAAATTCACGGCAAAGGTAATGTCTGGTCTTGTTAATACTGACAAATACATTAAACGACCTATCAGTTTCTGATAAGGCCGATCCCTTTACAGACATCGGTATCTGTCTCATCAAAATAGAAATGTTATCCAGGTGCCGATGGGCTTACAATTGCTCATGTTAAACCTTTCTAATACATGATTTATATACTGTTCTTGATCTAACTGAATTTTATTTTTGCATTTATCAATCCAAACTCTCATGCCCAAACATTGTTTAAGTTGGCCCAAATCTTTTATTTTTAAACCTTGCAGCTAACTGCTGCTTTAAAAAACTAATTCTTGTACAGAGTTAGAAAAATGAAAAAATCATAAGCCATATAAGGCAATTATGGTTATAAGACTGTCTTAGCTTAACAAAATACACAGCTCATGATGCCCTTTATAGTTTAAATTAACTAATACATTTTTCTACTTCCTTATACCAGGCGCGAAAAGACTGTTTTAAAACATGACAGCTTTATTCAGTTTCAAGACTTTGTTTTGGTTGCTAGTGGCGCGGCGTTGAAACAGCTCTGGTATATCCATGAACACAGTTTCTTCCAATTTTCCATTACTAGTCTTAAAGTTGAATGTTTAGCGACTGGAAAATGTTTCATCAAAATCTATACCTGGCCTTTGGCTAAAGCCTTTAGCAACCAACCTAGCCCTATAAGTTATAGGCGCCATCACTACCGACCTTTTATTTGAAAACCCATTTGCACTTCACTGGTGACTGGCCTTCCGGAAGGTCCACTAGGTCCCATGGTGATTTTCACTAAAACTTTTCATTTTATTTGTCATGGCACTTATCCACTTATTTGGTTTGGTCCAGCAAGGCTTCTGCCACTGAATTTGGGTCTCCCCAACTGGATTTTCTTCTATAATTTGCTAGTTTTACTGGAGTAAAAATAGGTCACAATGTCTTCGAAGTTCTTGGTTTTTCTTTCTCTTTGAGATCTTCTCACATTTTCAAGAACTACCAAACTTTCTTCATCTTCAGGAACATAGGTTTCGTCACTGAGCTCCTCTTAAAAAAATACCAGTTTATCTGAACTCTGCTCCAAGTGAGATTCTGAGCTTGACTCTTCATTTGAGTAAACTTCCTGGTAATTAATTATTGGGATGCGTTCCACATTGTCTGTGTTTCTTTCCTTTTCTTTAATATGTACATTTCTACTTGTAGATATCTGGCCTGTTTTTGTATTGTAGAGTCTATAGCCCTTTGTGGTTTCCAGAAAATCCAACTAAAATTAACTTTTCTGATTTTTTTGTCCCATTTTCTTTGTTTTCTTTTTTGGAATGTGAGTCATTGCTGTACTACCAAAAATTCGATTACATGACTCAAATCTGATTTTTTGGTTGAAAAATATTTCATAGGGTGTGTTTGGTATATTAGACACTTCAGACCTGTTTCTTAGATAGCAAGCTGTGTTTACAGCTTCAACCCAGAAACATTTATCCAAACCTGCTTCATACAGTTCAGGGGTGTATGGGTTAGATGTTTGATGAATTATACCTTGTCTTCTTAGATAGCTTTCAAATTCGGCAATGTACTCACCCCCATTATCTGAAGCACTTTGATTTTCTTTCCAACCTGTTTCTCGACTAAACTTTGGAAGTCTTTAAATTTTTTCAAAAGTTTCAGCTTTTGTTTTGACAAAATATACAAAGGACATCGACTGAAATCATCTTGAAACTCCACATAGTATTTTGCCTCAATGGAAGTTGTCTCCATGGGTCCTGCTACATCATTATGTACTACATCGAGGTAATCCAGTTGCCCTAGTGGCGAGCATCCAAAGGTTGCAGAGTTTGTTTCCCTTCACAGCAGACTTCACAATTTTGTGATTAATTTTCAATTGGCCATTGTAATGAATTCCATTTACTAGACCATCTACATCTTGTTTAAGAAACTGGAGTTTATATGACATAGCCTTCTGCGCCATGTTTCACCAGTAGTTCCAGCCTGCCCGGCCAATAAGCACCTTCTGGAAGTGTCTATTTTATACACACCATCACTCAAAAGCTTTAGCTACTAGAACTTTGTCATTGTTGAAAATCCTACAACTATGACTGTCAAACTCAATGAAATTGCCATTTTTCAAAAGCTCACTTACTGACAATAAATTTGTAGCCAATTCATGAACATACTGAGCATTTTGGATTTCTATTTCAAAGTTTTCTTCCCCAACTTTGGTAAGAATATCAACCTCGCCACTTGATTTGACAGTGATTTTGCTATTATTTGCAATCATGATGTCCTTCGCAATGGGTTCTCTTTGGTTCAACAGCCAATCCTGCCTGCATGTCAAGTGAACACTCGCTTCTGAATCCAAATACCAATCATTATTGTTGAAATTCGTGCTGAGGAAAACAACATTAAAAGCACCCTTTGTTTGCTCATCAGTGCATTTATTTTGATTAGATTGGGGGCATTTAGACATAAAATGACCTGGCTGTTAGCAACTGTAACAAATGATGTCATCTTTGTTTTTGTTTCGGCTGTCATTTTTGTTTCGATTGTTTTGACATTTATGTTTCTGATTGCCAACCTTGCCGGCACCACCTGTGGAATTAGTACCGCCATCTAGTTGCATATCCAGCAACTTCGATTTTATAGAGTCTGGTTATTCCGATTCCACTATGCTCCAACGCCATTACCATCGGGGCAAATCTATCCGATAATCCCGCCAAAAGTAAACTTCTGACCAGTGACGTGTCAAGCTTGAGTCCTGTCCGACTGAGTTTCTGGGAAGTCTCGATAACTTGGTTGACATATTCTGCCATCGACAAGCAATTCTCTAACCTTAATGAAATTAAGTTACGGAGAAAAATTTTCCTAGTAAATCCTTTGTTTTCATACAAATCCTGAGTTTGTCCCATCCTCCCTTAGCTTCGTAGCTTCCTTCCGTGCAGGCATAAGGAGGGGTTGGAGACAATCTTGCCTTGGCTTTGTTACTAGTTCATTTTCGGTTTCCGTTCCATCTATGCACTTACCTTCCAGTATGAGGGGAAAATTTTTTTATGGCAAACGACCATTCCTCGTAATTTTCGCGGCCTTGCAACTTTGGAACATTCGCGAGATAATTGTTGGACGCCATCTTGCAACTGTCCACACGACGCGAAACACAACTTTTATATACGGGTAGGATTGAGTCTATTCTTTACTGTAACAACGGAACTATAACCCCGTAAACACTTTATTTTTCCTACAAACGTTCTGGGCCCATAACTTATTGTAATTTTGGATGGGAACTTGGTGGAAAATAAAACCGCTAAACTCTCCTGAGAAACTCTTAAAAGACTAACTTTATTATCAATCATAGAACCAGAAAAGACCAGACATACTTCGGGAAGAATGGGCCAAAAGGAATATCAATAGATGGCGCAATATTTTTAGATAAATAATTCAACATCTTGCCAAAATCTTTTAGGCTGGAACCAAGTTTTCCATAAGAAATTAATTTTAAAAAATTAAGGGTAGAAAATTCTATCCCTGGATCCCAAGGGAAATCGACCATTTTTTCACTAAATGATGGTATTGCAATAAAAAACATCTAACCAAAATCTGTTTGTGCTAGAACAAAGTTTTCTAGGAAACATTATTTTTTTTAAATTAAGGATTGGAAATTCTACCCTGGATCTTAAGAGAAGTTGGCCATTTTTTCACGAAATTATGGGATTGAAAATCTGTTTATGCTGGAGCCAAGTTTTCTATGAGAAATTAATTTTTTAAAATTAAGGGTAGGAAATTCTATCAATGGATCCCAAGGGAAATCGACAATCTTTTCAGGAAATGATGGTATTACAATAAGAAACATCTTGCCAAAATCTGTTTATGCTAGATCCAAGTTTTATGGTCACTCATTTTTGGATTATTAAAGTTGAATTCTTCGCATCTTCCAAACAAATCATCAATAAATGTATTCAAGTCAATATATTTTCAGAGATTTCATAATAATGGGTAATATACAGGGTGATTCAAAAGTACTTTGACAAACTTCAGGAGGTGATTCCTCATAATATTCTAATATGAATTGTCCAAATAAATATATGTCCGGAAACGGTTCGTTTCCAAGATACAGGGTGTTGAAGTTTTATTTTTATTTTCGTTTTTTTTTTAAATAACTTTCGAAATACTGACCTTAATTAAACGAAAATTGGTATTGAGAAGTTTTTTGAGGTGTCGAATTCGAACCTGATATTATTATTGCTCTTACTCGTAGGGGCTATCTACCGTCTTTTTCTTTTTGAAGATTCATAACTTTTTGGCGTACTTCTATCACATTTTTCAGTAAAAAAATCAATTATTTTATCATATCTACGTAAAAAGCTACCCTTGTTACAATAAGCTATAAGCAACCGTTTTCTAGATATTTGGGATTGATAATTTCAAGTCGATTATTTGACAATCGATCGTGTTGAAGTTATTACCATTATTTTGCATTTTCACAAGAATGCTTGGGAAATGAATTTGCGTTTAAGTAAGTAGTTTTGGTATTTACATATTATGTGACAGTTAAACGTTTTGTTGTTTTGTTAAAGTTTCAGTAAGTTTTAAAACACTGATTTTGAAAAATGATTATTTAAACAATAATGCTCATTTAGCCGATATGCATTTTGTTTTATGGCCTTAGGATGGCAATCTTGGCGTGAATCAAGACATATTTACCAGGAGCGATTTCCTAATCGAGTACAGCCTTCAGCTCCAACATCAGGAACGAAAAAGATTTAGCAGATTTTTACACTAGATTGATTCAAAAACAAACATTATAACCACTTTGATTGAAAAACTAGAAAAAAATATTGTTGTGGATCTGTCAAAACTAGTCTGCACATGGTCATGTTATGCAGGAACATGGAGCATACAGAAAAGGAAATAATTCTACTTTCTGTGTGCTCCATGTTCCTGCATAACATGACCATGTGCAGACTAGTTTTGACATGTCTAAAGACCTCGCAGTGGTTACAGAATGGTGTGCAGCCAATAAAGCCACATTCAATTTTAATAAAACGCACACTTTGACCTTCAAAGGCGGACAGCGGGACATTATTGTAAATGACCATACCATTGAATCCAAACAGTGCAACAAATTCTTGGGAATACAAATTGACAGTAGACTGAATTGGGATGACCACGTTGTGGCCCTTGGAAAAAGAATTTCAAAGGGTGCCTATGCTGTAAGAGTTATTGTAAGTGAGCTAGGTACAGTAGCAGCTAGACCCGTGTATTTTTCACTTGTAGAATCTCACCTTGTATATGGTATACCTTTCTGGGGAGCATGTAGTTGATATCATTTAGACGTGATATTTGTTTTGCAGAAGAGAGCACTCAGATATCTCTGCAGAGCAAACTACAGACAATGATGTAAAACCCTTTTTGTTAAGAATAAAATATTGACCCTTCCAGCTCTTTTTATTCTTGAAACAGTCTGCATCATATATAAATATAAAAGTTCATTCCCTACTAGAGTTCATGTCTATAACACACGACAGGATAACAACATAAGATTGCCAATTCCAACATCAACTCTTGTTAAGAATTCTTTTATTTATAATGGTTTACCACATGGCCAGAACCAATTGAAAGAACTGAAGCCTATTGTAGGTTCAGGAGGGCAACAAAAAAACTATTTGTAGAACAGCCATTTTATTCTGTCGAAGAGTTTTTATCTTCTTCTCTGAAATTTATTTTTCTTGTTGTTTTTATAGATTTATATATACATATATGTGTGTAAGTGAATACAAAATAGTATTGTGTCTTAATTAGGTTTTTAATTATAGGTTTTTATTTATATGTTCTATTGACTGCTCTGCTGGAAAAATGTATAAATTTGAACAAAAACTATGAGGTATAAGTTTTAATTATGTTTTATTTAAGTTCTTTTGTCATGCTTTGTTACAAAATTTATATTTTTAAACAATAAAGACTGACTGACAGATCCATGAAAGTGGTTATATATTATGTTTGTTTTTAAATCAAAATGGTGTAAAAATTTGCTCAATCTTTTTCGCTCCTGATTATTTATGTACATTTTCACTTTTTATTATAATCCTCAAGTTAGTAAGTATTTGTAACCTGTTTTGTGGAGTACACCTGCAAAAGTTCATTTTATTTAGTATTTCAATAAAATAATTGCAATAAATAAATGGTCCAATATCAGAGTTGATGATATGTTCATAGTACTTTTGAAGTTAGTCATAGTTAATATTAATCTTAAATTTGTTAAATATGGCTATTATACTATATTTGCAATAATTATTTATGTTTTTAGTATTTGCAAAAGTTTTTCAACTGGTTGGGACTGAGATTCCCAGTAACTTTCAACATATTAATATAATTTACATTGTATTTGTAGATGTTTATTATTATTTAACCACAAATATCTGCTTTATAACATAATAATGTTCACTTTTTTATTTATTGAGAATGTAAATTGTGGAGAGTTTTTACATTATCCTTAGACCAAAGATGTTGTTTTGAGAGTTGCTGTTTTTTTTATAACATTTCTTTTGAAATGGTATCGATAGACTTTTTTTCCAGTTTATATATTTCTTTCAGGTATGCTGCAACAAATTCAAAGTGTTTGTCCTGAATGCCGAGGTCAAGGAGAAAGAATAAATCCAAAAGATCGTTGCAAGCAGTGTCAGGGCAAGAAGGTTGTTCGTGATCGTAAAGTCCTCGAAGTCCATATTGATAAAGGTATGAGTGATGGTCAAAAGATAATATTTAACGGAGAGGGAGATCAGGAACCCGAGCTCGAAGCTGGTGACATAATAATTGTATTGGATGAAAAGGAACATCCTGTTTACAAAAGATCTGGTAATGATCTGATCCTACGAATGGAAATTCAACTTGTAGAGGCACTATGCGGATTCCAAAAAATTATCAAAACTTTGGATGACCGTGATCTTGTTATAACCAATCTTCCAGGAGAAGTGGTGAAACATGGAGATGTCAAATGTGTGATGAATGAAGGTGAGTGCTGTACTCTTTAGATTTTAGAGAACTATAAGTACTTTGTGAAGTAATCATCTTAAATATTCGTGTTTTTCTTTCTCTGTGCTTCCTGATTTAATATAATTGAATGAACTCATGTTACATATTGAGCTATGCTATATACTGGCAATGGCATGTTGCAATTGGATTATGATCTATGAGAGTAGTCTTGAAAATATTTATTGTTACAGATATTTATTTTTGAAAATGCTAAATATGATATTTTGAAATATTCATTGAGAAAACAGAATGATGAAATATTTCCGTTTACCGTTTTACAGTTGTAGTGTCTTCTTGCCCCAAAAAATTTACTTATGTATCTTTTGTTGAGTAACTATTATATTCATTGTGGAGTGAGTTGGAAATGTTTTTTTCGCGCTATTTGTGTGTGAATGATTGTTTATATTTTAAACTCAGTACCCGATATAGAAGATCATATTTAGTTCAATACGGGCAGAAAGAAGAGTTTTTCTCTAAGATGACCACCACTGAGATAGATACTGTTTTTCAAAGAAAGCATAATTTCTGTGTATGTACTGACACATGATGGTCCATTTTCTTGTTTGACAACTGTTCTCTCTTCAACTGACTTGCTAGTATCTTCTATGAGTCTGACAAAATCAGATAACAAGTCTTATGATTTTATTGATAAGAACAAGGTGAAACCACCACCCATTTTTTGGCAGTAATAAATTGTGAAATGTAATGAAAAACAAGTTAATTGTTGTAATAGAATGCCCAGACTATTCAGTGAAGAGCGGTGTGGAGTTCTTTGGACCGCCTTGCTAGTTTCAAATTTATTTATGTTTCAAGCAACGTTTTAAGAAATTGTGAATTTGAATGGATGCCAGAATTTTTTGTTAAATTGGGATAAAAATTCAAATTCCCTATTCAATGATAATTGCAAATCAAATAATGTTTCCTTCTGTAAATAACTACAACAATAAAACAAATATCAAACTTATATTAATCTATTTACAAATATACATCATTTTCCAGTTATTAACAAAAATGTATCATGTATCTGTTGTATGAAAAATTTATTTAGTTTCCAGAATAAGAAAAGAAATATTGTTTTTATTTGTTGAACCTGTCGGTTTTATCGATGATGATGTACCTCTGATAGTAGTTTGTGTAGCTCGTAGCTAGGCTTCACGTAGTTGTTTGGCTCGCAATCAGGGGGTACTTATAGCTGCTGGGGGACTGATCAGGCGGACACAAGCATCAGCTTCTGGTCCAATGGTTATAAAAAAACAATATTGCCTGTGTAAAATTTGATATACAATAATTCAACTTCTTGAAATTTGGAATTTTTCAATGCACTCCTCAACGCATAGTTGTTACAAATGAGTGTAATCTCATCAAGATATTATTGCTTAAAATTCATTGAGCATACAAATCAGCTTGTGCTGAGATTTGTCAGTAATATCCAACACTGAAATTGAAGAATTATTTTATGATTTAATCAAAATTGATCTTTGTTCCATATAAAGAATAGATAATTTATTCTGATCTTGAGCAGCCAAGACTAACTTTACAAAGAATAAAAATCAGAATTATACGAAAATGACTTCAATTTCAATGATATTCAACAGGAAGCATATGAGAACCTTCATTTTAATCGTGGATTTTTCAATTCACAGAAAAATCTTTCTATCAATATTCAATTGAGAATGTTTCCCTTTTCAACGTCAAATACCTCTTCAGAAAGTTTTCTATAAAATCAAACAATATTCCAAATTCCAAGGATTGAATATATACATAAATATATATAAATATATATGTGGTCATATAACCTAGATAATTATCACCAAATATGGAACCATACCAAAGATATATTCAAATATAAAAATCATGAAAAATATATATTATTAAACTATATCATACAAAATACAGTGTAAGTGATATCATATATTTGTGAAACCCTCATTAAATCCCAATAAAGCCTTGTCAGAGAAAGCAATCTAATCAGATAAGATTGAACACTGATATCTTAATTCAATCTGATATATCACATTTGGCATCCATGATTCCAACTGAACTCTTTAAAAAATAAATAATGAACGGCACTGTAATCGATTATCAGATTGACCTAAATAAATCTAATCACTGTTTACTGAATAATATACATGGATGACTTGTGATATCATTTTCTTTGTGAAGAACTATATGACGTTCTCGCTAAAAATATATTCCAAGATGGCTTATATCTTATTTGATCAAAAAAACTTCTACATACCTTGCCTGATGTCACTATAATTAACTGATTTGAAATTACTTTCGTAGAAGAAAGGACAATGCTCTAATTCATTTGTTAGTTAAACATGAACATATTCTACTTCATTGAATCATGGCTGACAAGTTTCAGAACCAAGTTATCTTCGTTACAGTTAACTCGATAAGGGCAGAGAATGGCATATTCATTCCTTTTTAATATAATCGTGCTGTCAGAATGAATGCGTTGTAAAGATATATCTGTTACATTTCTTATTGATATGCTTAGAGATTCATTCATTCACTTTAATGGAGAATCCCTATTGAAAATCTTAGCGACATCTAACCGTGGGCAATGGAACAGTCATTACGGCTGAGAAGAATAAGAGCGAACGCATTCATTCTGACAGCACGTTTATATTAAAAAGGCATGAATATGCCATTCTCGGCCCTTATCGAGCTAACTGTAACGAAGATAACTTGGTTCTGAAACTTGTTAGCCATGATTCAATGAAGTAGAATATGTTCATATTAAACTAACAAATGAATTAGAGCATTTTCCTTTCTTCTACGAAAGTAATTTCAAATCAGTGAATTATAGTGACATCAGGCAAGGTATGTAGAAGTTTTTTTGATCAAATAAGATATAAGCCATCTTGGAATATATTTTTAGCGAGAACGTCATATAGTTCTTCACAAAGAAAATGATATCACAAGTCATCCATGTATATTGTTCAGTAAACAGCGATTAGATTTATTTAGGTCAATCTGATAATCGATTACAGTGCCGTTCATTATTTATGTTTTAAGGAGTTCAGTTAGAATCATGGATGCCACATGTGATATATCAGATTGAATTAAGATATCAGTGTTCAATCTTATCTGATTAGATTGCTTTCTCTGACAAGGCTTTATTGGGATTTAATGAGGGTTCCACAAATATATGATATCACTTACACTGTATTTGGTATAATATAGTTGAATAATATATATTTTTCATGATTTTTATATTTGAATATATCTTTGGTTTGGTTCCATATTTGGTGATAATTATCACCGAGCTGTGATTTTGATGTAGGTGAAGCCATCACGTATATATATTTATGTATATATTTAATCCTTGGAATTTGGAATATTGTTTGATTTTATAGAAAACTTTCTGAAGAGGTTTTTGACGATTGGTCAAACATAGTTCTCATATGCTTCCTCTTGAATATCATTGAATTGAAGTCATTTCCGTATAATTCTGATTTTTTTATTCTTTGTAAAGTATAGTCTTGGCTGCTCAAGATCAGAATAAATTATCTATTCTTTATATAGAACAAAGATCAATTTTGATTAAATCATAAAATAATTCTTCAATTTCAGTATTGGACATTACTGACAAATCTCAGCACAAGCTGATTTGTATGCTCAATTAATTTTAAGCAATGATCTCTTGATGAGATTACACTCATTTGTAACAACTATGCGTTGAGGACTGCATTGAAAAATTCCAAATTTCAAGAAGTTGAATTCTTGTATATCAAATTTTGACACAGGCAATATTGTTTTTCATATTATATTGCTGAGAACACATTCAATGGACCAAAAGCTGATGCTTGTGTCCACCTGATCGGTCGCCCAGCAGCTATAAGTACCCCCTGATTACGAGCCAAACAACTACGTGAAGTCTAGCTACGAGCTACACAAACTACTATCAGAGGTACATCGTCATCGATAAAACCGACAGGTTCAACAAATAAAAACAATATTTCTTTTCTTATTCTGGAAACTAAATAAATTTTTCATACAACAGATACACGATACATTTTTGTTAATAACTGGAAAATGATGTATATTTGTAAATAGATTAATATAAGTTTGATATTTGTTTTATTGTTGTAGTTATTTACAGAAGGAAACGTTATTTGATTTGCAATTATCATTGAATAGGGAATTTGAATTTTTATCCCAATTTAACAAAAAATTCTGGCGTCCATTCAAATTCACAATTTTTTAAAACTTTGCTTGAAACATAAATAAATTTGAAACTAGCAAGGCGGTCCAAAGAACTCCACACCGCTCTTCACTGAATGGTCTGGGCATTCTATTACAACAATGAACTTGTTTTTCATTACACCGAGTGGCCATGCAATTTGGTGTTTTTATATTATTCATGAACGACATTGGAAAACAACTTTTTTACAATCTAGTTTCTAATGAACTTTGAATTTGTTACATTGAAAGGTTTTATCACCTTACCAACAACAGAAAAAACATTTCAATACCTTATTATTTGAGCATAAGAATCTGTTTTTTCATAACAGGTATGCCCCAGTACAAAAATCCATTTGAAAAGGGACGTCTGATTGTACAATTTTGGGTGCAGTTCCCTAAAACCTTGCCTCCAGAGATAATTCCAGCCTTAGAAAATTCTTTACCGCCACGAGAAGAGTGCATGATTCCCGATCATGCTGAAGAAGTGGAACTTGTAGACTTTGATCCTGAACAGGAGGCACGCAAGCGTCAGCATAGAAATGCCTACGATGAGGATGATGAAGTGCATGGCCCAGGACAAAGGGTACAGTGCGCCACGAATTAAAAATCAACTGCATTGATGTTTTGCATCACCATTCATGAAGATTGTACACATGGAACATTTGATGTATTTTTTTTAGTATCTTCCATCAATGAAACATTTCTATTAATTTGTTTTATGAAGAGTGGCTAATGATAACTTGAGATAATTATATTGATGGGAATTCATTATGAGCAGCAAACAAATTTGTCATAGAATGGTAAAATAACCTCTTAGACCAAAATGGTGATTATTAGTAAACTTTGATAATGAACTGACTGATTATCGGATAACTTCATAGTGGAAACAATGTGTTGATAAATTGATTTGAACTACAAAGTACTGATTTATCAAATTTGATGTATGAGCTTTTGGTTTTTGTAGTAAAATTATTTCATGTGTACAATCATAGCAAAATTTATTCATGATTCCAAGGGTATTATATACTTCTAGCACTCCGTTTTGAATGAATTTTAGGATATCTGGGATATTAGTTGAATTTATGCATTGAATTATTGGATATATTACAGTAATTTATTTGCCTGTGTAACCGAGATGTGACCTAGGATAGTATACTGTATTTATTTTCAGCTGCATAATAATTGTTCAGTACAGTTATTTTTAAAGAAGCTATTGTATTTAATTTGTTTTCCCCATTTTTTCTGAAAAAAAGGAGTTTTATAAAAAATAATTTTGGGAACATTATCGAAATAAAGAATACCCTATAGCATTGGGGAGGTTAGGTGGTAATTTTCAATTAAAATCCATTGTTGGGTCTGAGCATTCACTTTCATACACATTTCTTGAAAGTTCAATACAGTTATTTTCAGGAAAACTATTGTATTTTAATTTATTTTCCTCATACCAACAAACCATATAGTATAGTTAATTCTTCATTAACTTTTATAATAACAACTTCTGACGAGAAGGGTAATCGGGGTGAGGTAAGAGTACACAGAAAGAGTATTATCAAACACTCAAAAAAAATTCTCAATATCCAAACAACTCCAATGATAGGAATGTGAGAAAGAATAGTCAATAAAAAAAATTAAAGGATCGTTATCTTTCAACACAAAAAAATGATATATTCCTGAAAACAAAAAAATATTCTAAAATAAAAATATTCACTTGTGAAGAGAATAGAATAACACTTACATCATTTCGACCTCTAATAAGTCAGTGCCAAAGGTAAATTCAACTATTACGTTGGTTGGTTGAAAGCTGACGAGCCAGAGACAGGGTTGGCACTTAGCTTCCCTTGACACTGGGACCAGCTGGGGTCTATTGTATCACTCTGTCGTCAGTGGTTCCTCATTCAAACAGGTTTGTGCCTTTAATTAGGTTTAGTAGCCTGTTAATGAGGTTCTTCGGATTCATGCCTGTTTCCAGGCTGATCTATCCAAAGGTTCTGTGTCGCCTTCTACTTAGGGCGTCACAGTCGAAGATAATATGAGAGGCTGTTTCCTCCTCTTCATCACATAGCCTACACTCCACGGTTTCCCTGCGTACTCCCATGATGTTTAGGTGTTTTCTTGGGCCGCAGTGTCCAGTCAGCAGACCTACTATTATAGGTACCTTCATTCTCTTTAGGTTCAGAAGGTCAGCCGTCAGGGTCCGGTTTGGGTGCCCTACCATGACTTTGCTGTGTATTTGCCCGACAGTTTGATCCCAATATTGTTGGAGTCTTCTAGTTATCCACTCGTCGATCAGGGTCCTGCATCGGTTTTTGCTAATCCCATGCACAGGTTCTGGCCCTGTGAATAGCATTTCAGATGCTTGTCTAGCTAGCTGGTCCGCTTTTACGTTGCCTTCAATGCCTCTATGACCTGGCACCCACATCAAGGTAACCTTGTGTTTTGCCAGCTCGATGAGGTTCTGGAGGCAGTCCCAGACCAGTTTAGACTTTATCTGTATGGAGTTGAGTGCTTTGATAGCACTTTGACTGTCAGATAGAATGTAGATGTGTTTTTTCCTATAACCACTTTCTAGATTCTTCTGAATGCATACCATAATAGCATGTGTTTCAGCTTGGAATATCGTGGAGCATTTGCCAAGTGGTATTATGTAGTCCCTTCTTGGCCTTACCCCATGTATTCCTGCTCCCGTTCCTTCAACTGTCTTTGAACCGTCTGTATACCAGACTATGTCCGCAGTTGATTGTGATTCTATACTCGGGGTTCATCCAGATCCGTCAATTCGTGTTTCGAATGGTTTTTCGAAAGAGTATAGGGATTGCATGTAGTCTGAAATCATTTCGAGTTCGTCGATGTTGATGATGAGTGATTCTGGTGTGTCCAGTTGTTCGGATTCTCCAGTTTTTTTATTGTTTCAGTCTGTATGCACTCATCCTGGCCTCTCCAATGACATGTAAGTCAAGGGGTTCGAGGTTTAGTATGATTTCCATTGCAGCTGTTAGAATGCTATTCATTGCACCCGTGATACAGAGACAGGCAAGCCTCTGGGTTTTCCCAAGGTTGGTTTTTGCCTGTCTTTGATTTGTTTTTGGCCACTATAAGAGTGAGTCATAAGTTACTCTTGGTCTTATTACCGCTGTGTAAAGCCAGTGCATGGCTTTCGGTTTGAGCCCAGGTTTTTCCAAAAGCTCTCCTGCACATCATGAAGGTTATCTTGCTTTTATTGGTTACATGTTGAAGATCGGGTTCCAGGTTAGTTTCTTGTCAAGAATCAGCCCTAGATATTTCACCTGCTCTACTACTTGTAATGTTTCACGAATAGTCTGGGAGGTATGAGATCTCCCATGTTTCTTCTCCGGGTGAAGGGAATTAGTGTTGTTTTGTTCGGATTTGCCCTTAGGCTCTCTCTGTTACACCATTCCTCTACTGTCCTCAGTGCATTTTGCATTAGCTCTGAGGTTGTTCGAGTATTCTTTCCTTTGATGAGGATGACCAAGTCATCTGCATACCCTTGAGAGTAATACCCTTGGTTATTCAGAGAAATTAGCAATTCATCTACAACCATGTCCCACATAAGGGGGGAGAGTATGCTCCCCTGTGGGGTACCTCTGGAAATTTCAACCTGCTCTGTTTCCTCGAACATGTTGGCTTGTGAAGCATTGAGTGTATCCATCTGCAGGTGGTTTCGTCAATGCCTCTTCGAGTGGCCGCAGAGACCATACTTTCAAAGGAGGTGTTGTCGAAGGCGCCTTCGATGTCTAGGAAAGTGCATAGTGCAATTTCTTTGTTTGCTAGAGACTCTTGAAGCCTTGAAACTAGCTGATGAAGTGCTGTCTCGCATGATTTTCCTGTTAGATAGGCATGTTGGTTTTGATGTAAAGGCCGTTCTACAAGAGCAGTTTCCCTTATGTCTCTATCAGTTTTTCTAAGCCTTTCAGAAAAAATGATGATAGGCTTATTGGTCTGTATGCCTTTGCCTGATCGTATGAGTCTCGTCCAGGTTTTGGAATAAAGACCACGTTTACAGTTTTCCAGGTTTGAGGTAGCCATCCCAATGCTAGGCTCAGCCTGTACAGTCTGCACAGTTCTGGTGCTAGATATTCAACTCCGCTCTGAAGTAGTATGGGAAATACTCCATCTGAGCCCGGAGACTTGTAAGGCTTGAAGGAGTTTATTGCCCACACTACTTTTGAGTGAGTTACCGTTCGTTTAGCCACTTCCCAGTCTGCCCTTTTTGCCCTCAAATGAAGGTTTGCAGGGATTTCATATCTGGGGTTTTGGTTTGTGGTGACAGTGGATCCTGGGAAGTGTGTATGGAGCAAGAGTTCTATAGTTTCCTTCCCAGTGTTGGTGTGATTGCCGTTGGGTTTTTTGAGAGTCCCCAATGGATTGATGGGGTCTTTGGAAAGGATGCGGTGGAGTCTTGCTTTTTCTGAGGTTAGGTTAGGTTAGGTCACAGAACTTCCTCCATGACTTTCTTTGTTCCCCTCTAATTTTTTTGTTGTATTCTGTGAGAGTTTTGGAATAATCCTCCCAGTCACCAGTTTTTTTCGCTCGATTAAATAGTTTGCGCGTTAGATTTACCAGTGTGGGGAAAAATATGGGAGTGATTTAGAAGTCGAAAATTGGGATATCAAGACAATTAGCCCACGCGGTCGAGGTTATGATAACCATAAGTAATAAGTATTCATGTCATAACGTTAACTAAGCAGGAACCGAATACATTTGAGATTAGAAGAGAAAAAAAATAAGTTTCCTGTGCATTTTATCGCAAACATTAAATATAATAACATTTACTATACAATTCGTAGAAGCAATGCAAAAAAAAAAAAAAAAAGAACAGTCGGAAATAATGTCCGAAGAAGATAAAACATATGAATGGAGTTTCTCCTAGTCATAGTTGTTGTTGCAATATAAACTCTTATGTGATAATATTGATTTTTACTCACGTTAAATGAATGGTACCCTTCTTCTTCGCACAAGGTGGGCTGGTTCCGAAGAACCCCGTGCACGTAGGCCTCTCTATTTGGGCCCATTATGCGCCCACTTGTTCTGAGAAAATCAGCTGGGCATGCCGATTTCTTTGACAAAATTCAGCAACTTCCTCAGCTGAATCTCCTTGACGTCCTCGGGTTCAGAATTATGCTCCCAAGGTTGATCTCCCTCTGGTGCACCAAACGATATCTCATCATCTTCCAGGCACCATCTACATAGGGGATCATCTGTGATCCCGATGAGCTCCATGTGCCTGTTCAGGTGATTATGTCCCGTTAGGAGCCCAGTCACAGTCTTGATGTCCCGTCTGTTAAGTGACAGGATCTCTTTAGACATTTTTTTCGATGGCCCCTTTATGTGGAGCTTTGGTTGCCTCATGCCTGGCGCCTCTTGCCATGCTTTAAGGAACTGTTTTTGTAGCAGTTCCTCCATATTTGAGATTGCCAGGATGCTGGGTATTCCCAAGATGGGTTCAGGTCCGACTGGGGTCTTTCCCGATCCTATCTTGGCTAATCTATCTGCATCCTCGTTCCCGGGGACACCTGAGTGTCCCGGGACCCATATGAGGCTGACTTTGCTTGTTTTCGATAAACTTTCTATGGCGTTTCTACACTCGGACACCAGTTTGGATACAATCCTATTTGCGCCTAACGCCATAATAGCAGCTTTGCTGTCCGAGTAGATGGCAATGGGACCCTCGAAAGAATTAATTTCTTGCAGAAAAATCTGATGGAATGCCATATTTTAACATGTTCCCATAAGTCTCTTTAATGTATTTCATGACGGATACTCATAAGTATGAGGTTGTTTTGTGAGAAATACAACAAACATGGAGTCTGTTTCGCACGATGGACCTATGAGGCAATACAATGTCTACAAGTTCCTTTTCGACTTTCTAGTAGAAAAATAGACGAAATGAGTACAAATTTGACCTATTTATTGACTTCTTTACTCCCTGATCATACGAATGTTTCAGGTGAATATTTACTTTAATAAAATCTTTGATAGCTCGTGGACCTTGACGACATTTTGCTGGTAAACTTTTGGTGAAAGTTTACCTGGTAATTAACTATATCTCCCTTGGGGATATGAGGGTATATTTAAAGTGAGTTGTGAGGACTTCAAAGTTAAATAGTATGTCAGAAACAAATAAATTTGAACTTCTTGGAGACATTTTGTCTCTCTCCTTGGTATAATATTCCTATAAAGGAGTTCGTTAAAAAAAATAATTTTTTTGGAATATTGAATCAAAATGAATGAGACGTGCGTGCGAGTAGTCACTCCCGTAATTCAAGTACCATTTACGGAAATTCAATCTAAAGTAATTTTAAATATGTCAGGCCCCATAATTACAGAAAAACTTTCATTCATAAGAAACAACACGATATTATTAATACGAACTTTATAGCCAGAAAATAAATTCCATGGGTATGAACATAAGTTCTAAATTCAAATAAGCGACCAAAGCTGATAAGCACATGCCAGTTAAAAATATGTCGTTATCTGAAGACAATTAAATGCACTTAAGATAACTCATCACGTGTCCGCTGATCGCCATATCTAGTAAAATTAACGATGTAAACAAAATTATAAATTCCAAGATTGTTGACAGCTCCCAAAATAACATTGAGCCACGAAATATAAAAAACTGTTTTTATGTATTTGTAACGACATAAAAACGCTATAAATTTATAGATTATGACAGCCCATTAATGTAACTCGAAATTCGAAAGGCATAAATTTTTGTTTTATATATTTCTCACGTGATCCTGTAACTGGGTTGACTCTGCAGATGTATCGTAAGTTATATATGTTTTCTGTATTTATGGGTTGGAAATTGAATCATTTATAATGTGCATGTGTCTGTAAAGGTATCTCCAAATTTCATGTTACCAAAGATTTCAAAAGATAATTATTTCCAGCCATTTTTGACAATTGCTGTCACTATTGTTTTTAGTCAATCTAATTGATTTGTAGACTGATGTAAAATTAACTTAAAGTAAACTACACTCTAGTGGTTTTTCTGAATATTGTCCCATATTATCCGTTTATAGAAGGATGAACTATTATTGTCAACTTTTATTAAATATATATGTCTATTCTTAACATTTTTAGGAGTGCATTATTATTTTTTTTAATTATTTTTCGAAGCTTTCTGAAATTCGGTAGGTACTTCCTGGATAAACAACTCACGCCCAAGCACATAAGAGAAAGGGGTATTTCCTGTGCCGCTCCAGGAACATAATCTCGGTTCGACCATCCTCAGATAGTCGATGCTCTCGATGCTTGTTTTCGCAATCTAACAAAAAGTCTGGTGTTACAGGTGTGTTCTGTTAATTCATAACACCCCGTTATAGTCCGGGCATATCAATCAATTTTTTAACTTGGCAGTTACAACTTATAATAGTGTAGTTATTCTATATGAAAATTTGATCTGCTTGGGCATATTTCCTACAAAAATCTGGAATTAGAAAAATTGAGGTTAAAGTGCCAATCTCCTGTTCGAGTTGCAAGAAGGAAATTTTGGAGGATGGCAAAGTAATACCATGTGATAGCTGCTGGAACAATGCAGTGGATTATGTGCAAGCGAAATTTAAGCCATAGTTGCACAAAGAAGAATTATGTTCTTTTGTGCGAGGACTGTAGCTCGGCTATCAAGAGAGTGTTATACCTTCTGAATAAAATAACTTCAGTAGGAGCAGAGGTTAGTTTAGAAACTTCAAAACATGAAAATTTCTCCAACAATATGGGTCTTATTCTGTCAGAAGTCCACGAACGTACCCAATGAGCTAACTACTTGATGATCTATAACGTTGAAGAATCAGGCGCAAACGAATTGAACCAACGTATTGAGCATGAAATCCAATAAGCCAAGACCTGTGAAAGCAGTCCTGTCCAACCCTATTTTTGTTGCTCAAGCCCTAAAATCAGGAAAAGTTTTGTCCTCTTCCAAGTATAGCATCGGTCCTGACAGAACGAAATGACAAGATGCATTTAAGAAGGATCACAATGACTTGAAAGTACGCAGGGAAAATGGAGAACAAGATCTTGTTATTCGATACAGAGCTGGTCATCCAGTTATCAAAACTAAACTTGCAAGAAAAAACTTAAAAAAATATTTGAGGATTGAGAATTAAATTACCTGAATTGCAGAACGATGTAGCTAGATGTGTCATAATCTTAGTTGAGACTTGGTTGACAAACTCATATGCTAAGTCTGAACTTGGGTTTAAAAATTATCAAGTATTTCTATGTGATAGAATTTCAAGATTTATTCAAATTCAAATATGTACAACTGATACAGTAAATGATTCGTATATACATAATCTTCCTGAAATTGGTAAAAGACACCATAGGCATCAAGTGCCTTTTTACTTATTCCAGGAAGAAATTTTTTAAAGTACAATAATTTTATGATAGAACTAATTAGTGAATTGGTACATTATTATAGAGATTAAGTAAATTGTAATACTAAATAAATTTAATAAGTGGATGTTGGGAAGAAACGGCAATTGTTTTTCCAAAAAATGTTATTAATTTCCGGATTCTCGATTAGATAGTGTTTAAGGGTGGTTCTGAGTTTATTATAATACATAAGACAAGATGGCCGCAAGTGAATGTGCAGGGTCAGATAAGCTTAGAAATCGTGCAAATATTGTAAAAATAATGTTTTGACTGGACCATTCTGTGTTAAGTGCGGTAGTTCGTTTCACAATAGTTGTGCAAAAAGAATTAAATCATGCTGTGACGCATCTATTGATCAAATAAATCAATATGAACTCACGATATAGTTGCTACTGAAGAAGCATCCCTAAGAGAAGTAAACCAATTACTGAAGCAACTGGTAACAGACAAAGACACTATTATCAAAGACAAGGAGGGTATTATCTTATTATTGAACAACAAAATACTTTCATTAGAGGATAAATTATCCAGAACTGTTAAATCAAAACGATGAGTTTTCAGAGTAATGCAAAAAATTATAAAGCTGGTGGAGCAAAAAACCAATCTTCTACAAAAATGACCTTGACCGAATATGTTCATAGTCCTGCGAACAAAAAAGGGGACCAAAAACACTCATTTCATTCAGCAAGATTTGAATCGACATGATGGTATTTCTGGGCTACAGGGTGATCCAGGCATCAAAGCGGATGATGTATCATGAAAATTCAAACCCTACAAAAGTGTGATCTTATCAATTTGGTTGACTCCAGGCCCCAAGCCTCAATTGGTCAACCTCACTTATCTCCAGTACACCTTTCTAATAACCACTCTAATAAAAAATGGCAAAAGGTTCAGAGGAGAAATAAAAATAGAAAACGAATAGGTCAGGCTGATTCAGAAAATCTTAAATTTAAAAGTGGTAGTCCTAAAGTTTGGATGTTTCTGAATAAAGTCACCCATGAGGTTATTGAGGATGACATTGTTAATTTCTGGAAAAGAAGACTGGAGCTAAGGTGAATTCATAGTTAAAAAATTAAGAACTTTGGAAGGTAGCAGGTATTCGAATTTCTTGGCGGCTGGTGATATGAAGTTCATGAAGGACTTTTACAACTCTACTTTCTGGCCTAAAGGAGTCGGTTTTAGAAGATTTAACTTTTATCTTTATTATCAGAAATTTGGTATTAGGAATGTTTTGGAAGGCAGTGAAGAAGAAAATCGACCTAGTTCTTTTTTAGACATAAGAAATCATTAGATAATATAGGTGGGAGTCATAATTCCATAATCAATATCAATAATGTAATTCTTGGATCTACAAGGCTGTTTTAACAAATTACTTGATTTAGAGTTGATTCTTGATCAACACTCTACTGATATTCTATGTCTAAGTGAGAGCTGGCTAAAATCACAAGAATGTTCATGTTATCAACTAACCGGCTATAACTTAATCTCATTCTTTTGTAGGGAGAAGCATATCAGAGGAGGAGTATGCATTTTTGCAAAAAAATTCTTGAAAGTTAATAAAATTCCTATTGACTCTAGCATCGAGATAGACATTGAGGTATGCGCATTGGCATTTAAATTGTAAGAGTAAAACTATAATAATTTTATCTGTATAAAGATCACCTCTTGATAATACTGAGACTTTTTTTGATTCATTTGATCGATCAATTGAGGTTCTATATAGTAAGTATAAGAACATGAAAATAATCGTTTGCGGTGACTTCAACATTGATATGCTGAGGTTGAGCAATAATAAAATAGACTTTATAAATATGCTTCAGCAACACAATATTGCTATTATTAGTGAGCCTACTCGCATATGGGGGGAATCGGCAACGTGTATAGATAACATTTTGTCAACTTCTGATCCTATTTCATTTTCTATTAATCATTCCTCCAGATGGACCAAAACCTTAAAAAACACACGAGATGTTATAGTGACAATAATATTGAGTTGTTTTCTAGCTTTCATCAGAGACCGATTGGTCGCCATTGTATGTCATAGATGGTGCTAAATCTAAGTTTGAGTATTTTTAAAATACAATTTCTTATTATTTCGACATTTCATTTCCAAAAAAGTTAATTATGAACAAAAAATCCGAGGTCCCCAGGTGGATCAGTAATGAGTTGAGCAGAAGGCTAACTGCAGTATCAGAGTTAAACAAAGTATATAAAAATGGTTTATATCAGAAGGAATATCATGACCTTAAAAAAACTTATCAGGTCAAATTAGAACATGCTAAAAAAACTTACAATGATGACAGAATCTCTTCAGCTAACAATAAAGTGAAAGAATCCTGGAAAATAATCAAGGAAGCACAGAATGGTTACACTGGCAATGATATACCTTTTCTTCAAAGTGCTGATGATGGGGACATTCTTTCTAATAATTATATTAGCAACCTTTTTAGTGATTACTTCTCAACACTCAATAGTAGTATATCCAAACCTGATACTAAAAATATTAATTATATATCACCCGCTCTACAAAGTATTTATTTATACCCTGTTACTAAAATGGAAATTGAGGAAGTTATAAAAAAAGTCTGCAAGAAACAATCATCGGGTATTGATGAAATTCCTGGAAATGTCATTGAAATGGTTGCTAATTTGATCTCTGATGGATATAGTAAACGCCACTTTCACTGAGGGGAGTTTTCCCGATATCCTGAAAATGTACAAATTTACAAAAATAAGGGTTCTTGCTCTGATTGTGCATCTTACAGGCCTAATCTCTACTTAGTCAGTTTTCTAAGATTATAAAATACTGTTCTTTCAAAAAGATTATATAATTACTTCAGATTATTGTCTTTCAATCAGAATGCTTATAAAAGAAATAAATCTACAGTTGGAGCAATTGATCAACTTATTAAACATGTGCTGGAAACTTTGGATAACAAACATCAGACTTTTGGATTATTTTTCGATTTTAGCAAAGCATTCGACCTCATTGACCATGACATACTAGTACCCAAATTGCAATTATATGGGGTACGTGGCTCAGCATTGAATTGGGTAAGATCTTACCTGGCTGATCGTGGTCAGCTGGTCTGTGTGAACGGAACAAATTCTGAAAGAAAAAGTGTATCATTAGGGGTACCTCAAGGTTCCGTTCTAGGACCTCTTTTATTTTTAGTTTTTATTAATGATATCCCGAAATTCTGTTCTAAAGCTTTCTTAACTGTTATTTTTGCGGATGACACCAACATCTTGGTATCTGTGAGTAGTACTATGCCTGAAGTAATTAAAAAAGCTCAG
Organism: Gonioctena quinquepunctata; assembly: GCA_018342105.1. Lineage (NCBI taxonomy): Eukaryota > Metazoa > Arthropoda > Insecta > Coleoptera > Chrysomelidae > Gonioctena > Gonioctena quinquepunctata. The sequence goes on from JAFIRS010001989.1 coordinate 118,186, forward strand.
GAAGTAACAGATCAAATTTCTGAGTGGTGTTCACTAAATGGCCTGCTTCTGAATACTGCCAAATCTCAAATGCTCAAGTATGCATCAAGTAAATTGCACTAAATTCTTAGGGGTCGAGATTGATGATAAACTTACCTGGAAGTACCATGTTGATAGTGTCAAACTTAAGCTTAGTAAACATATATATTTAATTCGTCAGTTGAAACAAACAGTCTCTCTTGATGTTCTCAAACTTCTATACCACAGTCTAATTCAATCAGTTATCTCCTATGGTCTTGAACAAGGGGGTTTATCAGCGAAAGCTAACGAAGTCTTTGCTATTCAGAAAAAAGCAATTTGAATTTTGGCTGGTGCATCTTCAAGAGAACATTGTAGGCCATTATTAATTCATTACAGTTTTTTAACGATGCCATGTTTGTATATTTACAATACTCTGATATATATTAAAAACAATATTTCAACAATTCCAAAAAAATGAACAAATCCACGATCATTTTACTAGAAATAACTCGCATCTACATCAACCTTATAGTAGATTGACGGTATCACAGAATCATCCCATGTACGGCAGGGTTTAACTTTATAATAGGCTAAATAGTGATATTAAATCATCTAATATCAATATCTTTAAAAGGCGACTCAAAATTCTGTTATTGCAAAAAGCATAATACTCTGTTGAAGAGTTTCTCCTTGAAACCTAATGTTTTCATAATTTTATTTTATTTCTACAATATTATTTTTACAATATTTGTCCTCATCTGATGATCGAGTTGTTTAACAATTGTATCATTGACTAATGTCTGTTTTTTTATTAGAATTGTGTAGTACCTATATTTATTGTATCATATTAACTTTTAGTTGTTTGACCTATTGGATTAGTGTGTATTTTACGATGATGTTATGTTCTGCTTTTACTAGTGTTATTGTGAATGATAACTAATTCACTAAATGTTTGATTGATGTTGTTGATATTCTTCAGGTTTGTTGGAAGGATGTTATACAGTGCTTCTCAAAAGTCCCCTACCCCCCTCTTATTTTTGGAACGATTATACATAAACAAGTGAAATTTGGAAACTGAAAATTAAAGGTTGTAAACTTCCCTACTAGTGATGATAGATGACGAAATCATCAAAGATGACGTCACAAGGCCATTGTGACGAATAATTTTAAATGGAACCATACGGCAAGCGACACCTCTTTTAAAAGGTATCGAAAAACCTATTCAATGATACTAATTTTGTTTGTGTTTATGGCAGTTTTAATGGCTCATTAGTAAACATTGAAATTTAAATTCCATTCAGTATGATATTAATTACAGATTTAAAAATCAGTATCTACTTAAAGAAATTGCTCGAAGTGACCTCCATTCACTTCCTGACAGTGAAATATCCCATTTTTAAACTCTTCTTGTACTTTTGCAAATGTGTTTGCGGAAACAGCCTCACATTCTGCAACAATACGTTGTGTTAAAACGTCAATATTGTCAGGTTCAGTGGCGTAAACCTTCGATTTAAGGTACCCCCACAGAAAAAAATCCAAAGGTGTGAGGTCCGGTGATCGAGCTGGCCATTCCGTTGAACCTCGTCGTCCAATCCATCTACCACGATACTCCTCATCCAAATACCGTCTTACTGCACCATAATAGTGTGGAGGAGCACCATCCTGTTGAATGTTATTTCCAAATTGCCGAATTCACCTGGATTATCTTCCAAAATTTCAAGGATTAACGGTTCTATTGCTTTTGCAACAGCTCCAGATAAACCTCACCAGTTAAATTAGTATTTAAAAAAGAGGCCCAACGATGTGGTTTCCCAGGATACCTGCCCAAACATTCACCTTCTGGGAAATTGGGTATGTGTTTCACTAAACAGGTGAGGATTTGCATCACTCAATATCTCACATTCTGTGTATTTACATTTCATTTAGATAGAAAGTACTTTCGTCACTAAAACAAATTGTTTTGACATAGTCTGGCTGTTGGTTAATTTTAGTTTCCATATTTTCACAAAATTCTAGTCTTTGGTCTGGGTCAGCCCTGAGAGTTGATGAACCATTTTAATTGTATGGATGAAATTTGTTTTTTCAACACCCTGTGTACTGTACTTCGACTGACTTCACAGGTAGATGCAACGTGAGTTGTTGAAGAAGTAGGATTAACTTTTACTTCTGCCAGTATATAATTTTTCTCATCAGAAATTTGTGGTCTGCCAGATCGTTTTGCATCATTAATACTACCCATTGTTTCAAACTTACGAAGAAGCTCCCTTAAATAAGTCCTCGAAACGGGGCGATCGGGAAACCCTCATTAAAAATCGATTCTGCTCATGAATATTTTGTCCAGTTTCACCAAGAATTAGGATCGCTGCTACTTTATCACCTAAAGCACGTACCATTTCGCTTCTTGAAGCACATAAACGTTGACTCACAACAGTTTAACAAATTATTGAAATGTACAAAAATATTAAAAGTACCAAAAGCTAAAACAGTGAAACGTTCGATCAATAATACACAAATTATTAAATGTACAAAAACGTCGAATTAGGGAGACTAACAAAAACGTCAGCTTATTTGAGTGGCGGAGCTTGAATTTGGAATTTTAGTATTAACTGATTTAATTCATCACAGCTTTGCGTTTTTTAAAAGCGAGTTGCCAAAACTGCCATAAACACAAACAAAATTAGTATCATTGAATAGGTTTTTTCGATACCTTTTAAAAGAGGTGTCGCTTGCCATAGGGTTCCATTTAAAATTATTGGTCACAATGGCCTTGTGACGTCATCTTTGACGATTTCGTCATCTATCATCACTAGTAGGGAAGTTTACAACCTTTAATATTCAGTTTCCAAATTTCACTTGTTTATGTATAATGTTCCAAAAATAAGAGGGGGGGAGAGGACTTTTGAGAAGCACTGTATAGTTTAGGACCAAAGAAAAAAACAAATCTCTGTGAGCCTGGATGTAGTTGTTCTATATCTGTTAATATTTGTAAACATCCATATTAAGCACTGATAGCTATTCAGGCATCTTATGTTCAGTACTTTCGCTTCTTGGTAAAGTTTTCCCGTTGAGAAACGCCATTTTTTTAAATATTGAATGAATCAACAAGCAACCTGAAAAGAGGTGGTGGAGTTTTGATGGCATTTAAAAAAACTGATTTACAAGTAAACCAAATTAATGAATACAGACATTGAACATTTCACATCTTAAATACAACAAATGCAGTTAAATTTTTTTGCTTGACATGCATTGTCCGGGCTCTTGTGATGCCATCTTTGAAAGCCACTGTCAGTCAGTCCAAAGTGTGTTATTCAACTATATGAACTCTTCAGTATTTTACAAGCTTTTAGTTAGTTTCACCTATCCCGGTTCTCTGTCTGTAATCAAATCTTGCCGGTTAAGAGCAAACACTACCTTGATAACACAGGAATTTTTTGAGCCTTATTTAAAAAAAATTTTTTTTTGAGCAAATTTCAACGCATTTGTGAAATTCGGGAACTTAGTGATTTTTGGTTATGATGATTTTTAAGAAAAAAAAAGTGATGACATGAATCGGAAAAATTAAGAGATTCCCGAATTTTTATGGGACCAACGAGTCTATACAAAAAATATCTCTTTCATGAAGTCATTGGTTTTTGCAAAAAACCGATTCTACGATCCCGTGACAATGCATTATGGAATTTTTGTTAGAGAAAAAAACAAAATGGCGGCTCTAAGATGGCGGACGAGATTTGTGTTTATGGTCCGATTCGATTCAAAATTGTATGTGGGGGTTTTCGGGGTCGATGATTATGATTTTTTTTGTCAAAATTCATAAAATCAAAATGGCGGCTTTAAGGAGGCCAACGATCTCTGTGATTATGGTCCGATTCTATTCAAATGATATGTGGAGGTTTTCGGGGTCGGAGATTATGAATTTATTGTCTTAAATTCATAAATTGGTGAACAAGTTTTGTGATAATGGACTGTTTCTATTCAAAATTGGTATAGCGGGGTTTTTGGGGTCGGAGATTATGAATTTAGTCGAAGATTATTGATTTTTGTCAAAATTCATATATTGAAGAGAGCATTTTCAGGATGGCGGACAGAGTTAATATTTAGATGGTCTCCTTATTGAAGAACTAGATAGCTCAGAACTTACAGAAAAAGGCCTCACAATGACGATGCATTAACAAAAATGCATAAATTAAGCCGTACTTACTAAAAAGCACAAAATAAAATAATTAATAAAAGAAACTTTTTAAAGACAAACTTTTATTCAATTGCGCTAAAAAGTAAAAAAAAATTGCGTTGATGTGCGACGTAGGTTATTCTGTGAGTTATAGATACAAAAGCTTGTCGCTTTTGTCACACATCCAAAGCAATAATTTTTTACTTTTTAGCGCATTTGAATAAAAGCTTGTCTTTAAAAAGTTTTTTTCATCAATTATTTTATTTAGTTTGTGATTGTTATTTGCCATTGGCCACCTGGTCCCCACAAGGTCAAGATATGGGCTATTGCAGCATTGTCCAATTGGATATCCAGCGATAATACTGAACAATTTCTTTTTTTGTGGTCTCAAACAAATTAATATGATACCAAACAACAATAATGTATTTTTGGACCTAGTTTTCTCAAATTCGCTCAACTTTCTGTCAGTGAATGTTGCAAGTTATGTACTATTATCTAACAATCCACGCCATGTAGCATAAGCATGCGAGTTAGCACTACCAAATAGTCCTGAGTGAATGAAATTTGATATTTATTACTATGACTTTAAAAATTCTGATTATATTGGCTCAAACAATTACTTCGCTGCTATTAACTGGAATATACTCGATCAATCAGGATTGATTACCTAGAGCTATAAATGATATTAATGACGACTTGCCATCCCTTTATGACATCTCATTGGCACATAACCTTCAACTAAACAGCCCCAAAGCATTTGTTATGTTATTCAGTCCAAAGAAATCCTTTAATAAATATTCTGCTGAACAACGAGCCTCTTCCATTGGTTTATAAAACCAAACAGGTGTTTTTTTTTAATTTTGATTTAGAACTATGATGCAATAGACAAGTTAGTTACTTATGTCAGACTTCGTCCAATGTCTTGAGGTAGCTCTTCCCAAATAGAGATATACTTTCCACTCAACTAAAACTCAAACTTTTCTGAAATGGTCATACTGCCATTGTATATATACTCTTATAAATTGACTCACATCGCCTTCAAAGAATTCACAATGCATGTCTCCAGTTTCTCCTATCGTGAAAGAAAATATGATCACATTGGATTTACAAGATACCCATGATGGATCCCTTTCAGGTGTTACGCCACTGGCCTATTATATCGGGGTACAATCCCTCCAAGAAAACTCAGTGTATGTCGGTTATATACAGGGTGTTATGAATCAACACACCACTCCTGCACACCAAATGTTAAGACTGGGGAGAGTTGGGAAAGTAAATACTCCAACATCTGACCAACCAAATGTTACGCCACTGGCCTTCTATGTGGGATCACTCCTTCAAGAAAAGACCAAATAACGCTAAGGAAATCTCAAATATAGTGTTCCTATATTTGATTAGTCCTTCCTTGTAAAATTGCTCGTCAACGTAATTACTTTGACGTATAGAGGAGCATCAATAACTTGGAAGTAATTGAACCGAGATTATTTCTCGAGAGCGGCTTCGAAAAATATCCCTTTTTTCTCTATACTTGGGAATGTGGGGCTTTTATCTAGAAGCACGTACCGATTCAGAAATATACTTGGAAAAGCATTAGAAGTATCATATATATTTTATAAAAGTTACAAAGCATTTCATCCGTTCTATATACTGATGAAATGGTACAATAGTCAAAGAACAGTGGAGAGTTTACATTAAGTCAGTTTTTGTCAGTCTCAAAGTCAAGTAGACTGAATATAAGTAAGAATGACATCAATTGTTAAAACGACTTTGATAAGTATTATTTGAAAACTATGGGAACATAAAATATGGAGATACATTTAAAAACACACAAAAATTATAAATGATTCAATTTGCCCAAACATAAGATACAGAAAAATATATGAACTTACTCCATACGACCAGGTTTCAATACTTATTCACTCGGCATTGGTTTTTACACGATATTAGTTTAATTGTATTAATTTTGTTATTTCCGAGAAAGTTGTTTATTTACTTTTGAATCTCACTGTATATCAGACTATAGTTGTTGGATACGGTTTTTCTATGAGGTATGAACTATCGGTTAGAGGTTTTCGTTGACTTATCTCGATCTTGAAGCATTGATAAAATAATGTTTAATTATGCAAATACTGTTTACTTGTGTATTCACTTTGGAAAGTCATTACTCGTGCTGTTCCGTTAACTTGATTGAATTTTCTTTCTTAATAGTTTCACAAGTTCACTGCAAGATGATTATATTCATACACTTCTCATCTTTATGGCACTACATGGTAATTGAATGAAAGTTAAATACCTCTGAGAGGACATGTTACTTGAACAACGTCTGGTTAGAGAATCATCATGCTGGTCGCGTCGTCGCCTATTATATCACCTCTCATTTTCATGGATCGCTCGCGGGTCACATTCCTAACATCAGTTATCTTCACCCTGTCATAATAAATCACTGTCTTAGTAATTAATGGCTTCTTACTGTAAGAGAAATTCCTTAGATATGCATAAAGTGGATAAAGTGGATAAAGTCGTGAAATAAAGTGCTCCGTTTTTACCTATGAAATGTTGGTGAAATACCTCGTCAAATCCGCGAAGTTTTACACCATTCTGCTCATTAAAAACGGCTCTATCTGCTGATCTAATTTTTGCGAGTAGTGTATGTCCTGTTTTGGTGCAAATTTGATAAATTCCTGCAATCTAAATCAAATAGCCAGTCATTCAAATCCGATAAGAAATAAAAAAGTGATGGCAAAAACCAATCTAACAAAAAGCTTGATGTGATAAAACAGCCCATGAAATTTGGATCTTTACTTAGGAGTGGTTATCTTACCACCAGCAAGCAGTGACTAACCAACCACCAGGACAAGTTTTCTCGCCTATTGTAACTGTCAATCCCACAATGCAGACTTGCTTAAAGTGCAATTTGTCAATAGCTGAAAACAAGGACTCAATGTGTTGCGATGGTTGCCACAGAATCCTTCACAAAAGCTGCTCAGACCTCAGTGCCTCCGAAATCAAAGTCATTGACCTCAAGGGAAGCGTCTCCTAAAATTCCACTGTGACAACTGCCAATCTGGTCTCCTCCAAATTCCGATTCTACTAAAAGCTGTTGAAGACATAACATCTCAACTTACTTCCTTAAAAACAAGAGTAGAAAACCAACATCATTCAACCGATACCAAAAAACCCGAATCCGAAGAAATATTCGCAGAATTATTAGATCGTGAAAAACGGTCACAAAACATTATGGTTTTCAACCTAGCCGAAAATGGAAATGACATAGAGGATGTAAAAAATTTAATCCAAAAAGCTTATGCAGGCCCATGCTCTGCTAGACATGTTATGCGCTTGGGTAAAGCTAACAAAAATGGTTGCCGATCTCTCAGGGTGGAATTTGCTAGTAAAGACGAAGCCTTCCAAGTGTTGAAAGGAAAATCTAAGTTAAAAGGTAGCAATGTCTTCATCAACCCTGACTATACTAGAAAACAGCAGGAACTGAACAAATCTGCTCAACAACAGCTAATACAGAGGCGTTCCAATGGCGAAGTTGCTCACATACAATATATAAAAGGTATTCCTCAAGTAGTTACAAAAAACTAGATAGGCAAAATCCACCGATATCCAACTCTAACGAAAAACTATCTATCTATTATCAAAATGTACGTGGCCTACGAACAAAGCTGGCAGAACTTCTAACAAACGTGACATCTTGTCAGCATGACATCATTATACTGAGTGAAACATGGTTGACCTCAAATATATCGGATGCAGAACTGAACATGTTTAATTATTCCATCTACAGAAAAGACAGGACACAAGAAACAAGCATTCACGCTAGGGGAGGTGGAGTCCTCATTGCAGTTACCAAGGACATTAAGTCCAAAGATATACTGTCCTCTCCATTCTACGAATTCTTATTTGTACTAGCTGGCCAAGATATCAATCTGGTATGCTTGCAGCCTACTTTCCCCAAGTCACGGTTGCTGTATGTTGCTTTCAATGAAAGTAGATCGCATTTGTGAGGAATTTCCTGCACGCTCACTTATGTATTCTCGAGACTTTAACCTACGCATAGCCTGGTCTGTGAATAATCTCAGTTCTACAGCAATACCTCTATTTAACTCATCTTTAGCTGAATCTGAATCGTTAGACATACTGTCTAATATGTGTGCATTCATAATTTATTCCAATCCAATCTATCACTAATCATGTTAACTCAATTCTTGACCTGATCTTCTTGCAAACTCTGGGCAGTCTTGTTGAAAAAGCTGACTAATATAGTACAACTGATCATACCACCCACCTAACCTTTACCATTGACATAACCAAAGCACCGATCAGGGCTTAATAACTCAAGGCTTCTACAGAGACTTTAAAAATGCTGATTACAATTCGATTGTGCTGTTTATGTCAGCGGTAAACTGGGATTTACTATTAGTTAATCAACCTCTACGACACCATGATTGAGATTCTTTATAATATTCTCTATCAAGTTATAGATTTATATGTACCATTGAAAAAGTATAGTAATTGTACATTTCTATATGGTATTCACAAGAATTGAAAAACTGCGTAATATAAAAAAAAGCACATATAAAATTTAAAGCAACCAAGTCACCACAAGACTATCAGGAGTTCGCAAGACTAAGATCAATATGTAAACGATTATCAAAGGAAGCCTACCAAAACTATATAGCAACAACCGAATCCTCAATTCCTCAGAATATGAAAAGTTTCTGGAACTATGTTAATGCCAAAAGAAAAACATCCAACTTTCCCAGCGACCTTTCATTCAACGGAACAACAAGCTCACAAGGTAAATAATAGTAAACCTATTTGCTGACTTCTTTTCTTCAGTTTATACCAACAACACTTGTGATATCTCTAGAATACCTTTTCAATATAACAACTTAAACATTCCCCTCTATAACATCAAAATATCTGACATCTATACCAAACTCTCCAACTTAGACACCAATAAAGGTCCTGGACCTGATGGAATACCTCCATCTCTTTTAAAAACGTGTAGTTTTTACTAGCACGGCCCATATATCACATCTTTAACTTATCACTGACCCTTGGGACTCTTTCCTTCTGTATGGAAAACAAGTTACGTCCACACCAATATTTAAATCTGGCAATAAATCAGATGTATCGAACTACAGAGGCATCAGTATTTTGAGTACTATACCAAAACTATTTGAAAATCTAATATCCGACTTCCTAACACCTCTGGTTGACAGTCTGTTGATTGACCAGCAGTTTGGGTTCGAACACAAACGGTCCACTGAACTAAATCTGCTGGCGTATGTTGCGACATATCGAATGCTTTCGAGACTACGGGTGAATTACATTCAATTTACGGACTTCTCAAAGGCATTGATAGGAGTAAATCATAGGGGCTTTAGTTTACAAACTGAAGATGTTCGGTATTGAGGGAAGCCTCCTAGCTTGGATTGAAAGCTATCTTGAGAACCGCGTCAGACTGTTGTATAAGCAATTATAAATCTTATGATATCAACGTTACCTCCGGGGTACCCCAAGGCTCTCACATGGGTCCTTTACTGTTCAACGTATTGTAAACGATATCAGAGTCCTGTTTCCACCCGGTAAATTTCAGATGTTACTGCGATCTGAAATTGTATTCAAGATAACATCCAAACTGGACTGTATGTTGCTACAGTCTGATGTACAAGCGTAACTAACTGGTGTGAGCTAAATGACATGGAATTGAATCCTAATAAATGCCATGTTGCAGTCTTCCACAGATCTCATGCTAAGACTCAGTTTCAATACAATATCAATGGTGTTAATCTAAATGTCTGTGAACATGAAAGATCTAGGTGTTACGTTTGATCCACATCTGACCTTTACCACACACATATCAAATATGATCACTAAGTCGCTTCAACTTTTAGGCTTTGTGAAAAGGATCACTCAAGACTTCACGAACACCCACACTCTTAAGCTACTATATTGTTCCTTAATAAGAACTCATTTAGAATATGCCTCAAGTATTTGGTCACCTTATTACCAAAATTATATAACTAAAATAGAAGCAGTAGAACATAAATTCTTGCGCTACATAGCTTTCAAACAAGGGATCAGTGCATCAAACATTGACCATGTAAATCTGCGATCCGAGTTGAATCTGATGTCAGTTACAACCAGCAAAGCAGAAAGATCTGAAAATACTGTACGACATCTTAAATTCGTTTATACCATGCCCCCAACTACTCAATAAAATCGGTATCCATGTCCCACCTAGGATCACTCGCTCAACTATTACCTTCAATATACCTTTTAGCAGGACCAATTACGGGCAACACACATTCATTTCGAGATCCAGCAGTCTAGCAAACCAGTATAACCACTCCCTTGATTTCTTTGATACTCGTAGTGCATTTATATCTCAATTGACAGATCTTATTGTTTGAATATTCATCTGTTTCTGCCTACCTTGGTCAGAAATGTTTTTGCCTTATTTTTTTTAGTAATAGTATCTTTAGCATTAGTATTAGTGTTAGTATTAAGGATTTATATTAACTTTGTTTATCTGCATATGTAATTAACCGAATTGGGGATTTCCCCGTTTATAAACAAATAAATAACTAGGAGGTGACGATTTATTAATAGCTCTGTTGTGACAAAGTGCCTGTTAATTATATGCATTCCGGGCGAGCAGGTGCTATCTATTTTTATCGTGCTCTTGCTTATCAGTTGGGTCGAGTATTTGATTTCAAAATTTATTTTCATTCCTAGTGAATTGGTAGAGTTCATATTTATTAATATCTTGTGTGTTTCTTAATATGTTTGAAAGTTTTTCTGTACTTATGGGGGTATGTACTTATGGGAGTATGACACGGTTAAGTTGATTTATAATTATTATTATAAACCAAAACATAACTCAACAACCTTCAAAAAGTCCACCTTTCATAATTGCATATCTATAACCAGCTAATTTTTAAAAAAACATCAACAATTTGAAAATGCCACAAAAAAAATACCTCCTGGTAGCTTTAAAATTTGAATACTGATACTTATAACTTAAAAAAAAATTGATTCTGCTTCTGTGAAATCCCGACATGCCAATTGTACTATCTTATGTGGCAACAGAAGTAAGTATATTAATGATATGGAATTCCACAACTTATCACTCTTCTAGTTGACAGTGTTGTACATAATAAATATCAGTTCACCAACAGTCAATAAAGGTTAAACGGCCATCGCAGGATATCCTTTGTCATCTAGTACTGTACAAATTTTTATTGCAGAGTTAGTATGAATTTAGGAGAATATATTGCCACAGGTTTGCCTGTCCCGGCCGGCTGATATGCCTAGAAAATAAGCCCAGTTGTTGCAATAACTCCTAAAATTTTTCAGTTTTTTTTTTGAGATATAATATTCCTGACAAAAAAGCACATTGTCATTTTTCAAAAAATAATATTTAAAAAAAAAAATTTGGACAAAAAATTGGTTTTCATTGTTTCTTTAAAATATGAACAGGGTGTTCATAAAATCAGATGTGGAGTCCTTTGCAACTCAAAGATAAACTTTAATCACTTCAAGATAACCTCTTGGGAGTTTATATTGAAAAGAAAACATTCTCAGTTGAATATTGAATATTTTTCTGAAAATTAGAAATCCACGATAAAAATGAAGTACATCTGATAGATTTTGAAAGACCTAACTTAAAAGAAAAAATCTAAAAGTGAAAAAAATGCATTTCAATTCAGATTGTTATTTGATTTTCTATTCCAGTCTTGGGAAACATTTTTATCCAATTCATCTATACGGGTTCTTGATTAGGACTGGAAAATCAAATAACAATTAGAATAAAATGCAAATTTTTACTTTCAGATTTTTTCTTTCGAAAGTTTTTAAAATCAGATGTAGTTCGATGTCCGCTTGGCTTTAGCCCAGGGAAGTAGTTGTTTTCTGTAGTATTCACAAAAAACAAAATAACTTCATTTTTATCGTGATTTTCAATTTTGAAAAATCTTTATTCAATATTCAACTGAGAATGTTTCCCTTTATAACTTGGGTTTCACCCAGTATTTCATGAAAACCCGTTATATCTGTGAAAATAATCTATAATTTATCACTTGCGGTTCCATTAAGGACTATCAAGAACCTACCTGACATTTTCAGCAGAAACATTAGGAACACTTTAACTTTCACTCAGAAAAAAATTGTTACCACCACTGGTTTAGTCGGAAGTAGGAAACTGTAGCTTATATTTCCGAAAAAAAATTATTATGCAATATTGTGTTGAGATTTAATTCCATATCTCATTTAAAAAAAAGTGGCGTTCTATTCCTCAAACTCTCCCGTAATAGGCCATTTTTTGTTTTAATTCTATTTTTGTTTATGGATATACTAATTTTTTAGAAAATGTTGATATCTTGCGTATTTTAAGGTTTAACTAAACACAAAATCAACCGATTCCTTTTATTTTGATAATTAACACTAACGCTGGATGTCTAAATTCATACTGTAAAAAGTAGAACGTTTATTGGCATACCATTTGACTTATAAAATATTGGAGAAGGATGGTTACAGCTATGCTTCCTATCAAAACAGTGTCGTTTTTACGAGTTATCTTTTGATGCCGAATGTGAGTATATTTTCAAGTTCAATAAGCATAGTCTCTTCCAGACGTTCTATTAATGCTATTACTGAAATGTACATCGTAAATGTGATTCAATGATCAAAACATTGACTATGATAATGTTAATGATGCATGAAGGCCTATAATAGTCGGATATTATACTTGACAGTTTAGTCTGCATGCCCTTATTACTAAATTTAGGGACTTGACTAGAAAAATATGACTTTGTAAAATATTAGCCTAAAGTACAGATGAACATCTGTATTAAATTGGCTTTCTAACAATGAGCATATTTTTAAATCTGTCTAGAAGTTAGTCAGAACATTTTAAACGAAATTGTATGTTTTTATGAATGTTTTTTTTATAAAACCGATAAAATGTTTTCATGATGCATACTTTACAAGTTCAAGAATGTGCATTCTTATATAAATTAAAAAAGCACTAGATTATGAGGGTGTAATGAAATATCCTAAAAAACAATTTGAGGTTGTGTAAGATTCATCTATGAACAATGTAACATATGATCTAAAAATTGTTATAATCTTCTCGACAGATGGACTATGGTCGTTATTTTTACTTTAATTCAAATAAGTAAAAAATTGACCATTTCCTTTGCCAATTTTTTTATTGGAATCAGAGCAAGTGTTGAAATGTTTCATGTTTCAATCACAACAGGTGCTTCATCTTCTTCCTCCGAATCCAAATGTTGGAAGTCCCAGAAGTGCTTCTCGGTCAATCGTTTTTTCAGTCGATCAACTTTAGTTTTAAGCTGGCCATCCACTTCTGAGTCTTGAATTGCTCTAAACAACTGTCTTAGTTTCATGTAGACGAAATTATTGTTAGAAACTATGTCTGCTAAAAATTCTTCAGGAATTTCTTCAAGGTGTATTTCAACTATAAGGAGGAACAAATCGTATAACTTACGATACTTTGTGATAGCAGTTTCACAGGAGCAGAACAAACTCAGCAACTTTTTCCAATGCTCGAATGCTTCCAAGCTGTGACCCACCAGGAAACAAACATAGCATACTTGCAGTTCTCCCAAGATGTCTGTAGGGCTGAAAATTAATAATGAAGATCTACATAAAACGAATTAATGAAAAAAGGTATAATGTGTTTGAGAAGTATATTCCCTTAATTTTTGATGGAATGAATGACATTTGACTCAGGTGGTTTTTCCCCATAAGAAAAGAGCTGGGCCAACTAACATAAAAGTAAATGAATTAAAACAAATTTATTATACAAAGCCAGAAGAAATTAGGCATTTCACCAATGATAAACCAGGCAGAGTTCATTGAGGATAAGTGTTATTTCTAGAAATATCAAAAGAATCTAACACTTGAAAACTTGGGTTCGGGTGTGATTTAAATATGGGCCTGGAAACGCTTAGTTGATAATAATAATAAAAAAATATCTCAAAAACGAATTTGAATAGAAATTTCAGCTGTTGAATTCCCACTAATTTTGGTGTGCGATTTATGTTATAAAAATATCTCTGTTTGAAGCTGAATGTGGGGGTAAAACTTTTGTACGAGGTGTTTTGAGTTTTTTCCTGAAATTTATCAAACATTGAAGTTTTCTACATGAAAAAAATACTTTTATGTCAAGTCTATAGGGGCACCTGTTTTCAAGAAAATTAAAATCAAACAACTTTTGAAAATACACACAAAAATTTTCAATTTCCTCAAAAAAAATTACGAAGAAATGTTAATAATAAAAATGCTCTTTATTGAACTATAAGCAAATTATTATTCAAAAGGCAATTGACCAAGGTCCTACAGCGTTTGAATGTACACAGCTATGTCTAAAAACAAATCCTTCAATATAACATGTCATGTAGGCAACTTAATGTTACTATATACTGTAATGTATTGTTAACTGTAATTTTTCGAATAGAGGATGTTCTAGATGTATGTGAATATTTTCGTTACTGCAAGCTTCTGGATCACTTCCAAATTTTGAGGGTTACTACCAAAACTTTTTCCAAGTGCTTCTAATCTGGTACCAATTGATGAAACTTTGGAGATTTCGCATAATAGTTCGCTTAGGGGTTTGTGTACAGAGTTGTTTGGATGTCTTATTTTAGTAATATTTCTTAGCCCAGTATCTCCACTATTTGTATTCTCTTTTTGGCCCCTTTGTTAATATTGGGAAATAGGAGGGGACCTATTACAGCAATTGGTGCTAAATAAAGGGTATATAGTTTGCTTCTTTTTCCACGTGTGAAAGGCATCGGAAGTATAGTATTTCTAATCCCAATTGGACCGACATAAAAAGTTTCGAGAAGGAATTCTCTTCCACACGACAGCACTTTTTTAAGATTGTACCAGGAACGCTTTGAGAGTAAAAACACTGGTAGTATATAAAATTCCCATTTGCCGGGCAGTGCATATGAACACTCCTTGTAGTGCTCTTTTTTTTATTGCCGTTCCAATTGGGATTAGAATAACTATATGAAATTGTGTTCTTTTTCTTAATCTGCAGGTGTTGGTTGAAGTTCAACTTATTATCCAAATAATTTACCGTCGTATAGTTTCAAGGGTGTGCTACATAAGAGATATTGGGGTGATGATAAATATAATAATTTGTGATTTAAGAGGGTTAGGGGTGAGACACCATTTCTTGATTCATAAGCTGGTAGAGTTGATAAACGATTGGAGAGCAAATACTGTTTGAAAATTTATTTTTCATGACATATAAGTGCTGAGTAATCAGCATACTGAAGAATGTATTTTGGAAAGTTGAAGTAATTAAGTTCGTCTTGTAGCTGGTGATAAATGTCTGAACAATATACAAAACGGGCAATAGCAACAACATTACGAATTATAGGCCAATTAGTCTCATCAATAATTTAGGAAAGATCTTCGAAAAATGTTGAAATTACAGTTGAATAATATCTCACTAAAAATACATTTTAAATCTCAGCAATAAGGGTTTAGAGAAGGTACCAGCACTAGTGATGCAATGTTCAGTCTCATCAACAATGTCAAAAACAGCTTAGACAATAATAAAAAATGCATGACAGTTTTTCTCGATTTGGCAAAAGTCTTCGACACTGTACCTAATAACAGACTACTAGACGTTCTATGGTATCAGAGGTGCAGCGTTGACGGTTTTCAGGAGCTACCTTGATATCAGAACACAGGTTCTTGAAATTCGAAATATATTGAGCAAGCCAAAAATAGTAAGACTGGGTGTGTGTACCTCAGGGTACAGTACTTGGCGCCCTGATATCAATTCTTTTTATTTTCCAACATAAATAGTATAACTATTTCATATGCTGATGACACCGTTCTCGTATTTGAAGACAATGACTGGAACAAAGTAAAAAATATTTCTGAGGTCATTCCACTATTTTTCAGACCTATTTCTTTATTACCAACCTTGGCAAAACTCATTGAAAAGCTTATGAAAGAAAGAATATTATGCTTTCTCGAGAAAAATTAACTCATTCACTCCAAACAGTTTGGTTTTCGTGCTTCAAGAAGTACAAACGATGCAATGTTTGCTTTACTGGAGGAACTTTATCTCCAACTGCATAGCGGTGAGGTTGCTGCTGCAGTATTTTACGATATGACAAAGCGTTCGACTGCGTCAATCACAACATATTGTTGCATAAACTTGAAATTTATGGTTTTAGAGGAAACATTCTATTATGGTTCAAATCATACTTATCTGACCGTGTGCAAAAGGTAACTTTTAATGGGGTGACATCTGCCGAACAGGAAATTAAATACGGGGTATCACAAGGGTCTGTGCTCGGTCCTTTGTTATTTTCACTGTATATAAATGATTTAGCAGATTTACTCATTGTTGATGGTGAATTTACTATTTTTGCAGATGATACATCTTTACTTTGGCACAATAGCAATGTGGTGGCTTTACATAACAATATTGAAAGCGATCTGAAAAAAGTCAAGCAGTGGTGCAACGCTAACCTATTAACGTTCAATATTTCAAAAACTAATATTTTAACATTCAAGTGCACTATTGATTCTGTTTCGCCGATGAACAAATCATCAATTCCAAAGTGGCAAATAAATTCTTAGGGCTACATATTGATAATAACTTGAGATTCGAAGACCATATCAGCAAACTGTGTAGGAAACTCTCCTCAAGTTGCTATTCCATAAGGACTATCTCCTCCACCATGGATTCTATATCAGTTAGAAATGCATACTTTGCACTCTGTGAATCTCACTTGTGCTATGGGATATGCTTCTGGGGCACAAGTTCTCAAACTTTAACAAATGCAGTTTTCATACTACAGAAACTATAACTATATATAACTATATGTCGAGCAGGAATACTAGATTCTTGTAGACCTCTTTTTTCATCACAAAGAATTTTACCCCTAGCTTGCCTCTTTATTCTAGAAACAGTTTGTTTGATTCACAAAAACTACAAAGACAACATTATGATCAATCAGTCGAATTATGAAACCCGTCTCATATATAATATCAGTCTTCCTATTCCCACAAATTCACAAATCAAATCCTCCATACTTTACAATGGAAAAAAATTATTCAACCATCTTCCTCTTTCCATCAGGAAATTAAGAAGCAATGGAAAATTTCGTAAAGAGGCCAAAAAACTCCTTCTTCGGGGTGTCTATTACAATTCAGATGAATTCTTGCTTGACACCTTCACAACTTATAATGTAAATTCCTGAGAATTCAGATTCATTGTGTACCCTCTACTATACTTAGAGTTTTCAATATGTATGTATCATTTTATTTGTTGTCCTTCATTGTCTATTTTGTGAAATGGTTGAATTTTTAAACTTTTTAAATTTTTGTTATCTTATTTTAACTTATACGTGTGCTGTTTTTAAAAATGTGTACGTATCAATTTGTATCTTAGTTCTTAGTAGCTTTGTCAACAAAATTTTATATTTTATGACAATAAAGCATTTCTGATTCTGATATATCGAAAAAATTTATGAGTAAGAAAGGATACCTAATATAACTTTTATTTATTTTCAATTCAAACTAATTATGAATAATATTAAAATTAAATGTACAATTGGTAGCATTATGCAAATTTAACCCGATTGGCTCTCCTTTTTGGGATTACTTTTGGACAATAATCTGAAATTTGAAGAGCATATAACTCATTTAAATGAAAAACTGGCTTCTGGTTGTTATGTTATGAGGACCGTATCAAACGAATTAGGATCTACTGATGCCAAATCTGTTTATTATGCACTTATAGACTCCCATTTACACTATGGCATATCTTTCTGGGGGATATGTAACAATCAACTCTTCCAGTCAGTGTTTGTTCTTCAAAAACGGGCAATTAGATACCTTCGCAAAGCCAAATGGAGAGATTCTTGTAAACCTCTTTTTAAAGATCATAAAATCCTAACTCTTGTCTCAATTTTCATATTGGAGACAGTTTCTGTAATTCATAAGAATAGATTGGAATATGAAATCAACAACATCCCCTTATAATACTCGCCAGAACGAAAATAGCCTAAAGCTTCCCATTACCACTTCTAACCTAGTAAAAGATTCTCTGATTTACAATGGAGTGAAAATGTATAATAAAATAGCAAGTGATATAAAAGAGAGAAATCTCCAGGTTTTTAGATACAAACTAAAAGTGATAAGGCCTACTACAGCTTGATTGAATTTTATGGTGATACACTTTAGTTAATGTTTAATTTGTTCATATTGTTAATTTTGTTCAAACTTTTTAATGTATTTGTGAAAGTATTTAATTAAGTCTCAGCATTTATGTTTTTATATTTGTTTTTATCCTGTGACGTGGTTATCAATTTTTGACAGTAACTTATGTTCATTCGCATACTGTGAATTTTTATTTATGTGTTTGTCAACAAGAGTTTTTCTTATGTACAATAAACATATATTCTCTCTCTCTCTCTCTTAGATGTGTCATGAAAGAAAGCTTGTTGAATTTTCGCTGAATTATCGACAGGTGAGGATGCTGCATGCTGCTTCGCAAGAAACTGATGTCGATGGGGAGCTGGAGTTTGGTATTGGAGTGTTTGAACTTTTTTTTAGAATATGATGAGATGATGAGCAACCTTCTTCTTATTTCCGAGCGAATTCTCGATGTATGATTCTGCCACAGACGTAGATTTCCATCCACCGTGCCTTTTGATGTTGGCCCCAGAGTCGGCCAACATTGTGGCTGACGATCGCTGGAAACAATGACCGGTGTAATTCTCAGGATTTGGGAGGTCCAAGTACATAGCAATGTTTGATGGCATTTTGCCAAAAGTATTAATTCCCACACATTGTTTAATGCATTTTCCTGATTTGAAGAAGAGAAAAAACCGCCGATGACAAGTGTCAGCAAGATGCAGACTGGCATACTTTTCTTGTCTTCAATATTGTCTATCGTCATATTAATTCTTCGCGACGGCACGCACCAGCGATTTCAAAAATGGTAGCCACCTTCATCAAGAGGAAGTTGGAGCAACAGATAAGAATTTATCGATTTCCTATTTTTCGAAATCCTTCGATTTCTTGGTTTTAAAACCTTTGTTCAGTCTTTTTAGATATGCCGTTGATTTAAAATATTTGCTTATATCGATGTCAGTATTCAATTTTACAATAAGTTTAATCATTGAGTACTTTGATCACAAGGTTGACAGGCAAATATTTCTTGAAAAGTGGTGAAAGTATACTAAAAATACCTCTTCTTTCAGTGTATTTTTCTCCTTACACCACAACTCATATGTTGCAAATTCTTTCTCGTAATGCCAGGGAGACTTTTCTGGAACTAACTGGCTACTTATAGAATCGGCAGCCTCCAAGATTTTGGATGGAATGTTACTTAATGAATCTTCTGAATTGTTAATTTTTATGTCAAATTAAGGATTAAATTTGAATATAATTTTAGGGTACAATTCTGCTTTGTTGAAGTTAACAATCGCTACTTATTTACCCTGATTCTATGGTAACGAGAGAATGTACTCGTAGAATGAACGTACCATGTATCTTAGATGGATGAACTTGTCATTCACTACTGTCAACCAATTTAAAAAGTTATATGCAAAAGTTAAAGAATATAAGAAGTCAACTAAATGTCAATTGTGATCAGTTGAGGAGTCTCACATAGAGTGATGTGATATGGGGACAAAATATGCATATTCGTTTGAATAATTCTGAGTATTTTGAAATCGTGCGGGAAAGTACTTTACCGCACTAGAGCGGAAAAGTGCTTCTTTCCACACAACAAATCATTAAAAAAGTGCACTTTTCCACATACTCGCAAGAAAAATTATTTTTTTTAAACGTTTTGAATCCCTTCACGAGCACCTTCATCGTGGGTGCGCCAGTTGATTGTCATTTCACTCTTTACAAAAACCAGATCAATCAATGAAATTAGCCAGTCTTAAATCACTACTGAAAAAGAGGTTGCTCCCTCCCGGACCATTAGTTGCGATTATTCTCTATCAGAAACAAAACGTTAGAACTTGGCTATATGACCAGAACAACATATGAGCATAACAAATCTCATAATTATTTTACATGACAAAGTGGCGAACTGAGAATACCATCCCATAAAACAGCTAAATTAAAAAATTCGCCTGTATATAATGCTATTACCTTGACACACTAATCTAGTCTTTAATAATATTTCACGTCATATTATTTCTACAATTGATATATAAATAAAATAAGATAAAAAATCAGTTGAGATAACTCCAGTTGTCTTCAGGAGAGTCTTTTGAGTAACCCACTGAAATCTTGTATGGTGTAAGGCTCATTTTGGTAAGGTTTTGTTGCGTGTTTTTGGAAAATTCAATCGTAGATCTTTAATTTTCCTAGGAAAAAGATTAAAAATTGCAAAATGTTTTGCCTGTTCCATGTACTGGGTGTGTGAATGTATGAATATTTTTCCTGACATGTAAGATATTTTCATAGACGATTTGTTGGTATAATAACATGATACTTATATTTTGAAACCAATGGTTTACAGTGATCATTATGGACTTGGAGCACCTTTGTAAGTGGCGCCGGAGTGGCGGAATCGGGTGAAATACTCCAGATAGCGCAAATTATCAGTATTTGCCCCTTTGATAAATAAAGTGTTTTTAAAGTGCAACAGTTTGAATTTGTTTGTTACAATCATGAAAACTGCGGTTGCGTTGTGATTCGACATGTATAACCTTTGAATTAAATTGAGCCCAGGTTTCAGGAATTGCTCTAGTAATGAATAAAATGCAGATTGAGACAAGTAGTCTGTGAACAGCATTTAAACGACTGAACACGTGCACTGCGAATACGTAATTCGCCTACCATCGTTGTGTTTACATGTAATTTATTGTCAAGTTGAAAAGTGTTTTAAATTCGTGATGGATCAAGTGGTTGCAACTGGGTTTTTACCCATTTCAAGCCACATCGTTTTCATAATCAGCCTGTGAAAAAAGGAGCAGCATTGTTGCGATCAAGTCATGTGTGTCAGGTGCGGAAGTGAAAAAATACTCCAGCATACATGCAAAAGTGATTAGCCAAGCAGCAGCGACAATAAATCAGTACCCTGTCAAATTAGAGGAAAATAATATTTCCATAAACAATTGATAAAATTTAATTAAAACTTACATGTCTGATGTGGGAGTAAATTACATGAATAAAAAATATTGATAAATATGGAAGAAATATAAAAAAAATATATTAAAAATATAGTTTTTTTTTCTACATACATTTACACATATTTTTCCTATTGTTCGTATACTTTCAGAATTTGACTAAAAAAATATTTTGAATGTATATTACATGAATAAAAATATGTTTCATGCATATTTTTTAGATTACTTCAATTATTAGTATAAAAATTTTTTAATTGTTTATATCAATGTGAAAATTGAACTTGCAAAATTTGTCAATTAACCTTTTTTCCTTTGATAGATTGATTGTAACAGAGAAGTTACAAAAACTTCCTGCACTTGCAGGGCAAATGCTTGTGGCGACTGTATAAACACTTCTACGCAGTATTTTCATACATAAACGCTTACAGAAGGACGTCCAAACATTTGATTTGAGATTATTTGCAGCCGAATCGTTCAATGTCGTTCATTTATTATACGCGCACTTTCGACACTGGGCCTCTCTTTACGAAGCTTTTACCCGCCGAATCACAATACAAATGTCGTTTTGACGTTTGCGACCGAAAAATTTAAACTATCGCACTTTGTAGACACCCCCTTTTATCACACCGGAAAATGGGGATAAGTGATACTGTCTGAACCAGTTTGTCCGATTCCGCCAATGCGGCGCTGCACGTTAAACTCCTTCCCCATGCTCCAAGTCCATAGCTAACCTTTGCAATGCAACTGTTTTTTGTAGCATAAAAACTCATTGTAAATGTGTAAAGCTTGCGTTACCAATAACCCATAATTCATGAGTGTTATGGATAAGGCCGCACCCTGACTCGCAATTAAAGCTATGTGCCGGAATGCATAAACTGATTTTGCTACAGATATTGCTGATGTGTATATACCAGGTAAGAGGAGAACTTCTGGGAATTTCACCGAATTCTCATTATGATCAAACCTCTGTTTTTGATGTGCAGTAATTTCTAATGAAATATCAATTTCTGACATTGTATCTATGTTAAGAGAAAAGGAGTCTCATCAGTGTATAATATGGTCAGCAATTCTTGTTTCAATAACATGTGTGAAGGTAGGTCATTGAGATAAATAAAAAACAAGATAGGATCCAGTTTGGATCCTTGGGGTACACCCCTTTTGATAAGAAGTTCCTGGCTTATACTATAATCATTGTAAATCCTTTTTGTCCTGTTTTTGAGGTATGATTCGATTATATTGTTACGAAATCGAATACCTACGCCACTGCATTCTAGTCCACGCGAGGTGACGTCATATCGTTGGCTTCTGCAATGGGAACATTGTAAATCTTCGAGAAACAGGTGCAGTTTCTGGATGCTATTGACCCTTATATAAAAAGCCAAGATGAACGAGAGAAGACAGTCAGTAGTTCATATTAGCTAGTTCAATCAATGTGAAGTTATATTTAGTGCAGTGCGGTTCGTGGTATATTTTGGACAATAAATTGGGATCGAATTATTTCACACTCAATTTCCTGGCCCAGAACCTTTCTAAAGCCCACATTAAGGAAGAGTTTCGGTGCTGGGAAGCTGACCGAAACAAAACCCACTGGAATAAGGTTCCAGGGCAAAGACAAGCGAAAAGGCTTCTGAGCCCATCGCCAAAAAAGCTAATCAGCTTCTCGAGTAGGACAAGCCAAACTTGAAAAATAAGGGATTGCCCATCGGACATTGTCCTCTGCAGTATCACCTCAAAATCAAGGATAGATCAGACAGTGAACTGTGCAGTTACTGTGAGAACTTCGCTGAAACTGCAGAACACCTGCTTTGCGACTGCCAAGCGCTGTTTTGCAAAAGGCTCAAGTTCCATGACGGGGTATTATTAACGCTCTCAGATATCAGACAAAAAACCTTATAGGTCGAGGTATGGAGAGGCTGAAGAGCCATATCGACTCCCCTACTATCTAATTGAGTATTTTAATAAACATGAACCCCAAATTCATAACAATATTTCTAGAATTTGTCCAATAAAATTTTTCATACCAATACAATTTTTCTAGATGTTTTTTGTGACATACACAATTGAAGGCTTTTGATAGGTCAGTAAAGATATTTAGACATGACTGTTTATTTTCAAAAGCTTTGAGAATGTTGTTAGCTGATCTGTTTACGGCATCTAAAGTACTTTCTTTTCTGAATCCAAATTGATAAACATCAAACAAATTGAATTTTTCCGAGTAATTACTAAAGTGTATCAATATTACTTTTTCCTTTTCTTTAGATTCCGTTGGCATAATATGTATCTGATTATAGTCGCTTTTTTATGTATAACAAGAACATAAATTCAATTTTATGGTTTACAAGATTCGTCAATGAGATGCAAATCTTCAGAAAATAAAGTATATTTTGATTTATTGATAAAGATAAGTTTTAAAATTACCATACAGTGCTTCCAAAGATGGTATGCAATGTGAGTAGGGAGATACTATAATCAAGATGACATTGTATTGAAGTGGTATAGATATATTCTAAAGAAACACAGCCCCACAATTCTATTGTCCAAAATGCTGCATCAAACATGGACTTTTAATCACAAGTAAATAATGAAATTTGAATTGGAATCAGATTTAGTTTCTTGGTGAATAATTTTTTTTGTGGAAAACTTCTTTTTCACCTGTTTTGGTACCAAGAAAGAAAAATCAAGTCTGATATATTTTTTGTATGCCGGCATTTTTTCTATTTTCAGAGTAGAATGAGCTATACTCTTCGATACATTTTTTATATCACTACTTCTCTTGAATTTTCAATAAAAGTTTGTAGTAACACCTTGAGTGCATCTCTTTATCAACAATTCATTTTCCATATTCCTTCCTCTATTTGAAATTGAAATTACCATCACTCTCTTTGAAATTTCTCAGAATTCCTGAAACCGTATTGAAATATATATGTTCATCGGGTTGTCTTTTGTTGAAAATAGGCGAGATCATTAATTTTTGGAAAAAATACCACAATGTCCAGAACGATGAAAAAAGTAGTTGGATTTTTTCAATTATTTTTTTCGAAATAGTTATTCCTAAAAAAATTCCCAAAGAAATGTTCCTGTTTGAACAGTGCGGAAACCGCGCAGGATGTGGCATAACAAGTTCAGAACTATGACCGATCGCCGAGTTGATAAGCATTATTCATAATATTTCTTTACAATGTAAGCAGGCTGAAAAAGTAATGACATAGCACTCGGTATCCATAAATATTATTTAAGAATAAATAAATCAAATACAAAGTCTTCAATATAAAAAATTCTGACACATGTTTTATTTCATTCATAGGACAAAACAGAATAACATTTCCTCGTCAGAAGTTTCGCAAAATAACGACACTGGCAACTCCCCGGTTCACGAGAGTGCCAGGATTTACAGCGTTGCCAAGTGTTATTCATAATATTTCTTTATAATGTGACCAGGCCAAAAAAATAATGACATAGCACTCGGTATACATATATATTATTCAAGAATAATTAAATCAAGAATGACTAGCAAATACGAAGTCTTCTTTTCAGTATCAGGTATGCTGAGTTCTGTTTTATTCATAGGATGAAACAGACTAACATTTCCTCAGAAGTTCCACAAAATAGTGACACTGGCAACTCAAGTAAATGCCAAATCATTGGACATATGACGTCAAAAGAAGGGGCAATAACGGTGTGTTTGAATGTCTCACTGAATTGGAGGGTTTTAGAGCAACATTTATTCGAATATTACACAATATCTTTCATGAAAAACTATGCACACATAATATTTTATCACTATATTTCAACTTCAAGCACATATGAGGCAAATTTACGAGTTTGTGATCTCGCCTATTGTAGATTCTTCAATTTTTCTAACATGACTTCTTTGGAATTCAGACACTTCTGAATTTTTTTTAACAGGACAGAGTAAACAAGAGATGATTTTTAGACTACTTGATTTTTCGAGGTTCTAAGTGTTGAGTAATTCTATTCACAATGAAGACAGACTCATGAGTCATTTAATAATCCTATTAATTAGATCTATTTCCTAGTGAATTCGGCTGCGAAGTAATGAACATGATTTTTTGCGAAACTTTAGAAAAGTCATTGGCAATCGGTGGACATACAGAACATTATTCGAATATTTCAACAATTAGTGGTGTTAAATGTTATTTTACATATAGGATTTCATTAATATTCTAAATAATTGAGATATCATGCAACAACATTAAAACAAAATCAAGTGCAATTTATCTTTGAAACATTTTTAGAAATTCCTAAAAAATTATAATGTATCTTGAATTTTCGAAAAAATTGTTTTATTTTCAAACCAAAAAGTTAATATATTTTCATCACCCAATATTAGTTTTTCAACAACTACCAATTGCCATCGGGAATAGTTTTTAGAGAAATCAATAATTTGTAGCGTATATTAGACTATTGTGAAGAATGGGTAGTATTTCTATGAAATCTAAAACATAAAGTTTTTCTCAGGAAAGTCATTGAAGAATGAATTTGGAGTTCCATATATTCTTATTAAATATTCACTTTCAGGGATTGGTACCTCAGAAGCTAAAAAATATATTCAATCAACTTTGAAAAATGTACTGAAAAGAAGATACAAAAATTGATTATTAAAACCAAAAACACTGAACGTGAAAATATGTTGTTCCTCGGATAATATGAATATTGTTATTATATGTTACATGCGTACATTTATTTTATGTTGACTATTAATTATATCTAGTATTTTGAATATATTGCTGTATTTCTTAAAATTAACAACTTTTCATGCTCAAGGCTCATCTGGACATTTTGTACATGAAAAAAATCCTTGTCATGCAATATAACATTCAAAAGAATATAAATGTTCACAACTTTTTTTTTCCAATTTTAAAAAAAATTAATTATAGTAAAACCTTTGTGGAGACGGGCAGAAACTTCTGTATACAAAAATGGCAAAAATATTCAGAATATACTTTTTTCGTAATGTTAATTAATCATTCAAACTGAATTTTCATAAAAAACGTAGAGTTCAAAATATCCATTCTTCCATGGAATTTCAAATATTTTCATTAGCCTAGAGGGGTTCCAACAAAGATGAACTTATTGATTACTTTTTATCAAATACAATCTAACATTTACAATATTTAACCAAAAACGAAAACAAATTGGATTGTTGTTGAACATCACTTTCTCGGAGATTTGACTGATCATCATTGACATTTTTTACCTATGTTAAACACTGTTTGAAATAACAACTAAACTTGTGGTGTGGTACTGATTATAGTAGATAAAAAATATCAAAGGCAAATATTGATTGTTTCCTTCTCTCGCTGGCTATAGAACTACCTACAAATCAAGAACCTGAACAATGAACCTGGTGTTGGCCTTATTATTATAAAAATAATCATAACCACTACTATGCTAACTTTGAAATTGAAATCAAATAGTTCTTTTGTAGAGTGTACCAAGAAATTGTAAGATAAGGAGAATGATTCTCAAATGAATATTGGATAAAAAGATTTTACTGTGAATTGAAAAATCCACGATAAAAAAGATTTTTTGTGAATGTCTAACAAAAACAATTACTTCCGGCTAAAGCCACGCTGGACATTGAACTACATCTGAAAGGACCCTAACTCAAAAAAAAAATCTAAAATTGAAAATTTGCATTTTTATTCAGATTTATTTGATTTCTATTCCAGTCTTAATTAAGAACTCATATAGATGAATGAGGCAAAGAAGAATGTTTTCCAAAAGAGAGTACTACAGAAATCATTTGTAACATTGATGCAAGAGAGGCATCACATTCACTAGGTCTTCAATACATTTTTGTCAACGAAAATCTATTTCACGCTTCCACGATCATCAGGAAGACCGGAAGAAATGGAAACACATTTTCTAGAAGCAATCTCACTTTGCAAAAATGTATTGAAGACCTAGTGAATGCTCTCTCTCTCTTTTAGAAAACACTCTTCTTTGCCTCATTCATCTATTTGAGTTCTTAATTAAGACTGGAATAGAAAATCAAATAACTATCTGAATAAAAATGCTTCAATTTCAAATTTTTTCTTTTGAGTTAGGGTCCTTTCAGAATATCTATCAGATGTAGTTCAATTCCAGCTTAAGCCGGGAAGTAGTTGTTTTCTGTTAGACATTCACAAAAAATAGCTCAATTTTTATCGTGGATTTTTCAATTCAAAAAAAACTTATTTATTTAAGAATTATTCTCTTTTTCAACATGAATACCCCACAAGAGTATTTTGAACGATGGAAGATAGATACTAAAGTTTATCTTTCAGTCACAGATGATTCCACATCTGATTTTATGAACATCCTGTTCATATTTTCGAACAAATCAAATTGTAAGATATTGCACTTATTTAAAAATATATCATGTTTCTGATATCTGCAAACTAGAGAGTGATGAGGGCTCCTCCATAACCCCCCTCTAGAGTCGGCCCTTCCACATAGGAGCTAGTACTATTCGTACTATTTCAGGATTGGCATAGATGTCTCTGATACTGGTAACAAAGGTATGTCATATTCATATAATATTTGATTTGATTTATTCTATGAAAATGATTTACAAAATAAAGGTACATTGATAACATGTATAAGTAGTAAATATGTCATATAGGCTTTATATACATATAAGCACCTACGTCTTAGTAGGACCTGTATGTACAAACTAAAGATAAATATTAATTAAATAAAATCGTTTTTAGTACATTAGAATGCTATTGCATTATCTAATCTAGAGGTAAAAAGTAAAAATACTTGAGCAACTACAATAGAGTGATGTGCTGTAGAGCTGGTGAACAATATGTAAATCTGTAGTGGAGATCAATTTAGCTAGAAGGCTATCCTTAAATTTTGATTGAATATTGTGAGTAGCTTTTTGTGATATGGATCTGACATTCTTTGGAAAACAATTTATAGTTAACTATGTTTCTTATTTTTTATGACAAAATATTGAATATTTTTGGAGCAAGACATCTTGCAAAACTTTATTAGAGTCTTTACATGAATGGCACTGATAATTGTTTACTTGTAACTTGTTTGCTATTGTACATGTGAGACAAAAGTTTTCATTTCTTGGTGTTTGTATAAAAAGGCACAGTTACTGTGAAAGTAAAGCATCCTGACATTAGGAGTTTCAATATTGTTATATAAGTCTTCAGTTGAGTTTAATTTACCTTTACGAAATATTATTTTCAAGAGATAATTTTGTATGACATTGAGAGGGCTCCATGCATTGCTATTGGGAATTCAAAATAACGGATACTCTCTTTGGTGTCGATTTTTGAAACTATTCATAAGTACATTGTTTACTTTTTGAAACATTAATGTTTATATGATTTTAGCCATTGTATACCTAAAACGATTCCATTGTACTGGAATAAGTTTTTATCATTTTCTGTGAGAAAATGAATGTAACATACCGGTGCAGACCAATCTAGGTTTGAGTGAATCTATAGACAGACGATGGGCTCTTGAAGAATACAGTTCCTTCCCAAAATGTTCCTGTATCGTGTGTGGAAAAGAAAAAAGTGAAAAAGAGAACCTCTAAAGAGAGTTGAGAAGAAAAAAAAGAGAGTTAAGAAGAGAAAAAAAGATATATTATTCAACATACCGAAGATTATTCATACAGTATGGAAAAAAAGTGACTATATATGTATATCTCTAGGTGATAAGGACACATTTTCACACCATCTTGTTTGTTTTAGATAAAATTACAAAAAAACTCTTTTTGTTAGTTTTATTTTCAATTCGAACATTCACAAATAATGTGTAACATTTCTTCAAAATAATTCATAACAATAATTCCCGATGACTTCACTAAGCTGTCCAGAAACTTTGAAAAATATTTTTTTTGCTAGCAAATTAGAACATACTTTGTCTCCTTCAAAGTGAGTTTTTGTAAAAGATATTGTCTTAAGATTTAAATATACCACACCTGGAAAATAATACCAAATGAAAATATTTTAAGAAAAATTCCAAACACAAGTGTATAACCTCTGAGAAAACAGACAAACAATGTACGTATATCTGGTTTGAATTTTCTCCACTCTGGCGCTGGCATCCAATTTTGAATTCCCAATAGAGCCCACCTCAGACCAGAATACCATATTTTATGATTGATTCAACTAGTGCTTTATAAACCACCAAAAGCAGCCTTTTGTATCATAATTTTGCTGAGTTCATAGAATGTATGTATAAGTCTTCGTAATCTGTTATTTGAATTGGTAATATGCTGATGCCATTTAAGATTTATATCTAGAGTGATTTCAAGATATTTAGTGGCTTCCCATTCTTCTATTTCAAGTAGGTATTTGGAATTTGAAGGGTATTGTAATTGGGCCTATTGGAATACGTCAATGAAAAAGCAATATATGTGGTTTTTTTGACATTTAGTGATAGTTTGTTATGATCTAGCCAATTTTTCACATTGAGGATGACATTTTCAGTTTTAGTTTTGACTTGGTTCCAAGTTGAAGCATCAAATATAAGAATGGTTGGTCGGCATAGGATATTATAATTCCACCAACAGAAGACTCCAACATTGAGTTGATATATGTAATAAAGATAATTGGGCCTAGAACGGTTCCTTGGGAAACTCGAATTTGGATAGCTTCGTGATCACTAATTTCATTTCTTATTTTTACCTGTTGCTGCCTATCAGTCAATTAACTTTCAAATATCTTCAACACAATACCACGAATGCAGCTGCAGTTCAAAGTTAGTGAATAAGATTGAAAAGGAATATAACATGTGACCTATTTCGACGAGATTCAAGTGAATCGACTGAAAATCAAGAAATGAGTTTTTTATGTGGATAACCTACGTCTGGGTAGTTGCCATCAAGTTTTAAACATAGATACCTCGGGAATTTTCGTTGGATATTTCCTGAATTAGATTTATATATACATATAGGGTGTTAGTGAATAAGTGCGACAAACTTCAGGGGGTGATTCTGCATGAAAAAATAATGACAGTTTGCTACATAACTTTTGTCCGCAAATGCTTCGTATTCCGTGATTCGGAATGTTAAAGTTTTTCTTAAAAACTGACTATTTATTTATTGCTCTGAAACCGGTCGAGATATGCAAACGTTGAATATGAAACGGATACAATTGCTGTTCTTCAAGAATTTTAAATACAATGAAGTTGCTTACATTCAGTATGTTGGCAATATTTCGAGTACTTGTTTCAGGTGAATCCCCAATTAACTTGAGAGAGAATATGTTTATTGTTGATAAGAGTTATCTCTTGTTAACAAACACAATGTTATACATTAAGATTATCGATAATCAGTCAATTTAAAAAATTTGTACAGCTTATTTTAAAATTATAACAGACATTAGCTTATTGTAAATAGATAAGTTTTCACAATAACATTGATAAAATGTAATATAATACAATAAAAGAACATAAATAATATAGATTAAACAGATAATATAAAAAGATGAAAAGATTGGATTACTTAATGAACTAGGATATCACAGTGTGTCATTAAAGTAATCTTGTAGATTATAGTAGGCTTTATCACTCAATATGCTTTTTGTTTTTTTTTTAAATAGTTTTAGCGATGTTGTTTCTTTAATTTCTAGCGGGAGTTTATTGTACATCTTAATACCATTATATATAAGTGAGTTATGCGTCAAAGTTGAATTG
This sequence comes from Gonioctena quinquepunctata, assembly GCA_018342105.1. Classification (NCBI taxonomy): domain Eukaryota; kingdom Metazoa; phylum Arthropoda; class Insecta; order Coleoptera; family Chrysomelidae; genus Gonioctena; species Gonioctena quinquepunctata. Next base: position 149,188 of record JAFIRS010001989.1, read on the forward strand.
GGTATTGGAAGCCTGAGTTGGTTAGCTTGACGGGTTGAATATGCAGTGTTTGTGACTTCATAATTAGCTCTGTTCTTGTGGATTATGGTCACTGTTTCCATTATATATATTGAAATGACTGTTAGTATTTTATGCTCAAGAAAGAGGGGTTTACATGAATCTTGCCTCTTGGCCTTACAAAGATATCTGATGGCTCTTTTCTGTAAGACAAAGACTGACTGCATAAGTGTGTTACAGCAACCTCCCCAGAAGGCTATACCATACCGCAGTTGGGAATCTATCAATGCGTAGTACACAGCCTTAGCGTTGGGAAAATCTAACTCTTTCACAACATTTCTTAGCACGTAACATCCAGATGCAACTTTTTTATTGAGCTGTCTGATGTGTTCGTCAAATTTTAGATTTTTATCTAGATGGACTCCTAGAAATTTCGATGTGGTGCTGTTTTCGATAGTGTTTGTTCCTAAAGAGATATCTGAAAATGTACATTTGAATGCTATTACATTGGTTTTTTTGGTGTTAAGTGTTAGGAAATTAGAGTCGCACCAATCTTTTACTTTAATCATATCTGCACTCATTCTGGTATGCAGCCTGTCTTTGTCATGCCATATTAATGTAGTATCATCGGCAAAGATGGTGAGTTTTCCTGTAATTGAGATGTTAGTCAGATCGTTGATGTATAGGAGAAACAGGACGGGACCCAGAACAGAGCCTTTGCGGTACGCCATATTTCACATCACTGATATTCGAATCCGAAGACGTCCTTACAATTTGCTTTCTTGCAGTGAGATATGATCTTATCCAAGCATGACTGTTGTCCCTAAAACCGTATCTGCTAAGTTTTTGCAGTAGTATATCATGGTTGACACAGTCAAATGCCTTAGAGAAGTCACATAGAACCGCTGCAGTTGTTTCCGCGCTGTTGATTTCATTATAAACTGTCTGCAGGAGAGCAAATATGGCATCGGATGTATTTTTGTTTTTTTGGAAGCCATACTGACTTGCACTCAGTATATTGTTGTTGTCTACAAATTCCATGATTCTCCGTTTTACTAATTTTTCAATTATTTTTGATAATGTTGGGATAAGGGATATTGGTCTGAAGTTCGCCGGTTCATCTTTATTGCCACCTTTGTAGATCGGGATCACTACCGAGGTTTTGAGGAAATGCGGAAAAATTCCCTCTGTGAATGATCTATTAATAAGTTCGACCAGGACATTAAGTGCATCGTCAGGAAGGTTTTCAAATATTTTTATTGAGATGTCATCTAAACCAGAGGCCTTTTTGTTTTTTATGTCTCGGATTACCTCTTTCAATTCAGTTAGATTAGTGCTGTTCAAAGAAAAGGAATTTTTTATATTGACACTTTCTAGGTAAATTAATGGGTCATGAGTTGGAGTGATGAGATCATTAAGTTTTGCGGCTATGGAACAATAAAATTGTTTAAGGTTTCCGGCTTTAAGTTCAGATCAGTTGGAGTTGCTTTAACCTCTTTTCCCCTAAGTTCATTAATTATTGCCCAGCTTCTTTAGCTTTGTTGTCAGAATCGTCTATTCTTTTATTAAAATATGCTTCTTCATAGCTCTGATGATTTTCCTGTATATTCTCCTATAATTATTGAAATAATTATGGAAAAGGATATCATCAGTGAATTTTCTGATATGATGAAGTGACCTAAGGTTTCTAGACGAGATTTTTATGCCTTTGTGATCCAAGGTTTGAGTTTTTCTTATTTATTCTGATTTTAGGAAATGCTATTTGAAATTTATTTACAATTTCTTCGAGAAGGTTTTAAAGGGATCTTCTGCTAGCAGTAGGTTAGACCATGTGATTTCTGAGCATTTGTGATAAAACCTATGATAATTTTTGTACTATAAATTCTTCCATAGTTATGTTTTTGGTATTTCTATGAATCAGAGTGATTGTGGTATATATAGCTCTTGGTCTGACAAACCGATGGTAAAACTATACATGAGGTAGTAGAATCGTCAATATTTGAACAAACATAGTCAATCATGGTTGATGAGTACTGTGATATGAGTAGGAGATGTAACATAATTTGAGATGTTGAATGAATCGAGCATATTTGTTAATCTCTGAGTGGTTTTGTCATTTTGTCCTGAAAATTAATATTGAAATCACCAGCTAAGATGATTTTGATCGGAGAGGGATTTTTGAAAGAAGATCTTCTAATATATCTGAGAATATATGGGATTGATGTAGGTGTTCTGTAGATACATGCACATAAAGATTCAGTTTTTTGAGAATACCAAGGTTATTTCAAATTGTTTTTCTCTCACGCATATCACAGTACATCTCAGCCTTATTGAACGCATCATATCTAGGAATGAGTTGTGGACAAGAATAGCTGTTCCGCCATGGAGTGAGTTAGTTCTACTATAACTAGATACAATGCTGTAGTCAGGTATGTGAATAGGCTCGTCAGGTTTAAGCCAGTGTTCCGAAAGCAGTACCAATTTTGGATAACCTTGCTGTTCGAGTAATATATATAATTCATCTGCTTTGTTACGGACAGACTGGATGTTAAGGGAGAGAATGGATATCATATTGTCGGTGGTGGCCTGGCTTCTAGAAGAAAATTTGCACTTTCACTATCTTCATCACTACTGACATCACCTCTAACATCATTGTTATCACTGTTTTCCTCTTGATTCGTCATATCAAATTCCCCATCAGTGCTGCTGTTCGTCCTTTCTTCATCAGCTCTTCCTGAACTCTGATTTATCATCGATTTTTTTTTATCAACATTATTGACATTTTCAAGGTACAATAAGGTATAGTTGCGTTGCAACATTGGGGGTTGCTTTCGATGAGATTAAGAATTGCTCTACTTAGGAACAATTTCCCGAAGCTACTTATTTGGAGTCCATTTCTTTCGTAGTTTGTTCGTCTCAGGATGTTATTGCATTCTAAGATCTTCATATGTGTTATGTATTCTATGTTCTATTATTACATCCTGTATGGGAAATCAGATTTAGATGTTGTCAGACAACTGTCATTGATATATTGTATGACTTGTTCAATAAAGTATTAAAACTAAAAGCCAGTGGAAAGTACAAAGCCTCTGTTATTACTAAAATCAATCCAGAGATACTAAACATTATATGGTGGCAGCGAAAAAGCGCGCTGGATTTTAGTGAAAAATACGCCAATTGAATTGAAACTTTGAGAGTCCAATCGGTTGATTTTTGTTATATTGAAACATAATATTACTGGAAATCATTCAAGATGGCTGCTGATGGTGTTAAAATCCCTGGAGAAATGGATTTCAAAGGAAACATATCAGCCAATTGGAAACTGTGGAAGCACAAATTCCATTTCTATCTGCTAGCCACAGGAAAGAATCAGAAAGCTAATGATGTCAAAATAGCTTTGCTGTTGAATTTCTTAGGTAATGAAGGAATTACAATATACAATACTTTCGAATACGAAACGGATGAAGATAAGAATCATCTTGAGACAATTTTGAAGAAGTTTGATAGCTACTGCAACCCGATTAAAAATCTTGTTTATGAACACTATAAGTTTTTCAAACGTGACCAAATATTAGGCGAGACTGTTGATCAATTCCTAACAGCCAGACAATTAGCTTCCACATGCGAATTCAAAGAAAAAGACACACTCATTCTGATAGGTTAGTGTTAGGTATTCGGACAAGCTAATCCAGGAAAAACTCTTGCAACATTCTGATCTGAAATTACCAGACGAATTAATATATGTCGATCAATGGAAAATAGTGCCATAACCCAGAAGGAAATATCCAAGGAGCAGAATTTACCAGTATGTGCTGTCAAATATGACTCCTCCAAATATAAGAACGACAGGTCCACCTCCAGGAAATTTTGTGAAGAAATATTCTTCTGCAGTAAGTTTCAACCAGAAGAAAGGTAACAATTTCTACTGTAATCGATGTGGACAATATCATCAAGATCAAGGTAAGTGTCTAGCTATTCAAAGATACTGTAGCAAATGTAAACAGAAAGGTCACTATCGGAAATTTTTGCAAAAATAAAGCTGTTCATGATATCAAGAAAATGAAATTCCAAATGACGATAATGGTGAAGATGATGACCTTGACGACCAAAATATTGTTTGGACAATAACACAAACTAATGTTCATGCAATTGAGGGGTATGAAATTTTGAAACATAGTGGAGATTGATACAAAAAACAAAATTGATACAGGAAGCCAAGTCAATATCCTCTAATTACAGTGACCTTTTTGGTAAGATTAAGTTGAAATGTGCTTTCAATGGACATAATAAGGAACTCTTATTCTATGTGTTAAAATCTCAAACTCCATGTTCAATTATTGGACTTGAGGCAGCATATGAACTGAAAATCATTGAGAATAATGATGAACATAAGTATAATATCAAAAGTGTTGTTGAAAATGAGAACTCTTTCGAAAATGTGATAGACAAAAGTGTCAAGGACATTCTTGATAGACATTCTTTAATTTTTACGGGACTAGGTAAAGTGAAGAGTACTTGTAAAATTACTCTTAAAGACTCTGCTGTTCCTACTGTAAGCAACCTCGAAAAATACCAATAGCTCTTAAAACTAAGGTGAAACAAAAGTTGGATGAAATGGTTTCAGAAAATATAATCGTTCCAGTTACGGAGCCAACAGATTGGGTTCATCCGATAGTTATTGCTCCTAAGGCAAATGGGGACATCCGAATCTGTATGGATCCCAGATCTTTGAACGTTTATGTGAGAAGAGAAATTTTTCAAATACCGACTTTAGACTGTTTATTCAGTGAATTGAATGGTGCCAAATTTTTTAGTGTGTTAGATGCATCTCAGGCGTTTTTACAAATTCCTTTAGATGATGATAGCTCTAAGTTGTGTACAATTGCCACTTGTTGGGGAAGATACCGTATCTTCGTTTACCATACGAATATCCTGTGCACCAGAAATATTCCAGAGAAAGGTATATGAGATTTTACAGGGCGTTCAGGGGTCATTTCTTATTTTGACGATATTTTAGTGTTTGGAAAAACTCTAAATGATCACAATTTTAATTTAAGCAATGTTCTAGATAAAATTTCTAGAAGTGGGCTGACATTGAACTTGCGTAAGTCACAAATATGTGTATCAACTGTGAAATTTCTTGGACATAAAATCAGTGATGCAGGTATTGCACCTGATGAAAATAAAACTCGGGCTATAAGAGATATGAGTTCGCCAAAAAATAAAAAAGATCTGCAACGCTTCTTAGGTATGATCGTTTATCTCGCTAAATTCATTCCCAATCTCTCTCAAGAAACGAGTGTTTTGCGAAAATTACTCAGTAACAATGTTGAGTGGATTTGGACGGAAAATGAAAAACGTTGTTTTGATCGCCTCAAACAGCTTGTAACATCAACTCCTGTTCTTTCTTATTTCGATTTATCGAAAGAAACTGTTTTATCAGTGGATGCGAGTCCATTTGGCATAGGGGCCGTTGTAGCCCAGGAAAACCATCCAATAGAGTATGCTTCTATATCTCTAACACAAACTCAACAGAAGTATAACCACATTGAGAAGGAACTTCTGTTTAGTGTTTGGGTGCGAAAGGTTTCATTATTATCTTTACGGCAAAAATTCAAAATTCAATCTGATCACAGACCTCTTATTGGATTGTTGAAAAGCCTCTTGACCAACTTTCACCCGAATTCAGCGACTCACTATTCGTTTACTAAGATACAATTTTGAACTTATCTTTGTTCCTGGAAAACAAATGCAAGTTGCTGATGCTCTCAGTAGAGATCCAAATTCTGACGTTATAAATACTGAGTATCTTGATCAAAATTTATTGGTTCATTCAATCATCACAACTACTCCTGAAAAGAACAAAGACTAATTCAAGAAGTGGATGCTGATGCAATTTTGTCAAAAGTAAAATTTCACGCTTTGAATGGTTGGCCCAGTCATAAAAGTAATATTTCTCCAGAGCTTAAGAAATACTGGAGTATACATTCTGAAATATATGTACATAAAAATATTTTATTTTTCGAAAACGAATAATTGTTCCTCAAAGTTTGAAACAGGAATTTCTCAGCTTGGTCCACAAAGCACACCAAGGTGTCGTTTCCTGCAAAACTTGCTCAGGAATCTATCTATTGGCCCAACATAAACTCAGACATAGAAAACCTTGTACTCAGTTGTAGAATATGTCAACAATATTCTAAAACAAATCAGAGGGAGCCACTTACTCCTCATCAAGTTCCGGATTTTCCATGGGAAAAATTGGAATTGATTTCAAATCTGTGGGCACTACAATTTTTAGTTTTTGTTGACTATTTCAGTAAATTCGTTATTGTCAACAAATTACACAATAAAACAGCTGACAGTGTAGTATCTGCTTTGAAAATGTATTCTCCATGCATGGCCTGACATTAGAAATATTTTCAGATAATGGCCCACCATTCAATTCACTTGAATGCAGAAAATTCGCGTCGGAGTATGAAATAAAGCTTTCAACATCTAGTCCCTACTATCCACGGTCGAATGGAATGGTAGAGAGAGCAATTCAAACTGTTAAAGGTTTGCTAGTCAAGGCTGTCAGTGAACGAGAAGATCTATTTCTATCGATTCTCAATTACAATGTAACACCAAAATCAAATTTGCCAGCACCATGTGACCTGTTAATGGGCAGAAAATTAAGAACAATGATTCCTTCTCACAGAAGTTCCCTCAAACCGAAATATCCCATCTCAGATATAAGGAAGAAATTAATTGGTAGACAAAATACACAGATTCAAAATCATGACAAATCTGCTAAGAAATTATCAGAACTGCATCCCAATCAGAAAGTGCTGATACAAGAAGGTGTTCGTTCCTGGAAACCTGCTATTATAGTCGAGAAGTTTGGACCAAATGACTATCTACTTAAAACGGAAGATATGGCTGAATACCGTAGAAATAGATATCATATTAGACCTCTGAGGGAACCTCCAGTAAACCCTACCAGAAGTTGTCAGTCAGCGGACAAACCGTTTATATCAGAAGAAAATCCAGATTCTCAACCCAATCCAGAAGTTCTTGGAAGAAGAAGTTCCATCGAGCACAGAGACTCTAACCTCAGAGCTACAACGAAGTGGACGTATTGTTAGAACTCCTAAAAGATTTAATTTTGATTTCACTTTGCAAAAAGGGCGTGTTATGTATTCTATGTTCTATTATTACATCCTGTATGGGAAATCAGATTTAGATGTTGTCAGACAACTGTCATTGATATATTGTATGACTTGTTCAATAAAGTATTAAAACTAAAAGCCAGTGGAAAGTACAAAGCCTCTGTTATTACTAAAATCAATCCAGAGATACTAAACATTATAATATGGTTAGCTCTTTTGTGGAATAGATCATTTTGTAAAGATACATTATTTTCGTATATGTCTAAATTTTTATCTTTGTTATCATATCTGTAGGGTTCGGTAATTATGATTATATTAGTGTTAGTTTGAGAGGCAAGCTTATTTACTATTGATACATTTATTCTATTTGTCCATATTATCAATGTATCTGAAGTCGTGTAGTTTTTTTATTCTTTTATGGCAGTCCCTACTAGAAGTTCATTGCTGCAATTTGTCATTAATATGGATTCTATCATTTGATGTTCCTTTTTTTGTCTTAAGAACAGCTTCTTCTAGTTGCACAGTTTGTACTTCTCGAGGGCACCCGCAGTCAGCCGTTTGTTTCTTGAATGTACCATTTTCGCACAAACGTTGGTGAAGACGAGCAAATATTGTGTGATGGGGTACCCTACGTCCTGGATACAACTCAGCATACAATCGTCGAGCTTGCCGACCATTTCCATTACTTCGACCATAGACAAAATGCATGTCTGACAATTCCGCATTTGTATAATTTTCCATTATTTTCGATAAAAGAAAAATTAATTACTTATTATCATTCATGTTATACCAAACTAGAAGCTTAAAAATGAAGAAACGCTAATTTGACATTTCGTTGAAATATTCGTATTTAACAGAATGTTGACAGTAGCCTACTAGCATCGTTACTAGATAATGTATTAAAGTAATGACAAATACGCGTTAAGATGTTTAATTTTTTTGCATAAAAACGCGCCCCATACAAAAAAAAAGGGGGAGTTTTTGTCAAATTGAACGAGGAATTAAAAATGATTTTTAATTTGAAATATCTCAGTAACGTACCATTTTTTTCTTTAAAAAAATTGAGATCATTATCCGTGTGCGCGCCAATAATGAACATAAAATTCTTAATTGCATGTCAAAAATGCGCAATAACTACCTCTTAAAACTCACCAAATTTCATTTCGGAAAAAAGAAGCATTTGCGGACAAAAGTTATATAGCAAACTGTCATTATTTTTTCATGAAGAATCACCCCCTGAAGTTTGTCGCACTTATTCACTAACACCCTGTATATATATACTCTGAATATGATCTAACAAAAGTGAAATATAATTGCAGAAGAGTTTTCTCATTCCTTCCAAAATCTTTTGACACCCTGAATATGAATGCTAATGATAAATACGTTTTTTTTGGTGACTAGCTCGGTATGTTTTGCAAAGAAAGTTTTTTGTGGAATGTTACTCCTAAATCTTGGAAGGTTTCGGGTCGTTTCAATATGACATTGTCCAGTTTATAATTGTAAAGAATTTGATTCAGCTTGGCACTAAAGAACATAACCTGGCATTTAGAAACATTAAGGAATAAGCTATTCTCAAGGCACCAGACATTGAGGCAATCTAGATAATCTTGGAGAAGAGTACAGTCTTCTATGGTGATAATTTTATGGTCTATCTTGAGATCACCGGCAAACAGTAAGTGACCAACCAAAAGAGTAGCTACAATGTCATTATTAACACATTATGAAAAATAATAACCCGAGGTTAGACCCTTGGGGGACACCTGATGTAGGAAGGACTTCAATAGACTTTTGACCAAGGAAACTGACATACTGCTTACCATTATGAAGGTAGGATTGAAATAGGGATATAAGATTTGGGGTCAGTGCAAAATTCGACACTTTGTGAAGTTTTCCATGATCCTATCGAAGGACTTTGAGAAATCCTTATAAATTATATCACATTGGAAGCTTTCATATCAATAGTGTGGGAGCCTGTCACGACGAGTCATGAGTGAACGATGACTCAGGAAAGGAGTGGGAAGAAGGTGATCGAGGAGGCAGGGAGGGACTACCGATCGCCGGGAGCGAATGTGTATAGAAACTAATTATTTGCGTGTTATTTACGAGTTTACGGGAATAAAGGTGTTTCAGATGGTGTCGAGTATTATTGTATCAGTGGGTTAGCACAATTGGCGACGAAGGTAAATACTATATTTATTTTAATTTCCATTCAAAAGTTGTCTGTTTGTGGAAAGTTTGAGATTTGATTTCTCCATTCAGATGAGATTTCGTAATTCATCCTTGTGAGAATACTTATTTGGTGCTACAGAATTTCAGGCACTTGAAAATGGAACAACTTTCGACTGTTCATTACAAAAAAAAAACTATATTTTATATTCAATTGTCATAACCGATAGATAGATAGATAGGAAACAAACAATGGTGTGTTCGACTCACAGTCAACAGAGTGCGGAATATAAATATATAATTCCTGTTATTCACTTTTTAGATATTCATTTTGAGTGTACCGAAAAGTCTTATGAATGACAGGTTCTCATATATGGCCTGGCATAAGTTATTTCGGAATAAATGGCAAGGAACAGAGTGTTTCTTCCAAATTTTGGTAGAATACAAAGTGTTACATTTAATTGTAACTCGAACGCATTAAATTGTGTAGAACACGGTTTAGTGGTTACGCATGTCGTACTAAACTATTCCGTAGTAGGTGTTACATTTAATTGTAACTTGAACGCATTGAATTGTGTCGAATACGGATGATTACATATATCGTAGTATTCGATAGTAAGGGTTACATTCAATTGTAACTTAAACGCATTAGATTGTGTAATATGGGTTGGCAATCACTTCTATCTGCTCATGTTCTGATGTACAGAGTGTTACATTCAATTGTAACTCGAACACATTAAATTGTTTTGCAATGGGGTTAGATCTTAAAAAAAATGGGAGACAGAATGGATGGAAACTACAGGAATGTCGTTTTGTTTACAGACCTACAAGTATGGCAGAACACTCCGGAATTAAATCCTTCCTATGTGACACCATCGACAAAGCATCTATAAGGGCAGAATGGCAGAAGTGGGTAAGAGCTTTCCGGTTGTATCTAGACTCGGAAAACATCAATGAAAGTGTCCGAAAAGGGATAAGCTGTTGCATCTCGGTGGTATCGAGTTACAAGAGGTTGCTTATAATATACCGGGCTATAGTTGAATACAATGAGGCAAACTATAATGATGTTTTCAGGGGTACTGGTGGAAGCACGAACAAAGTACTTTTCTCCAACTCAGAAGGCAACGATCGAAACACATACATACAGAAACATCAAACCCAGCAATGGGGAGTCTCTCAATAAATTTTTGTTGAGACTGAGACAGCAAGCGACGAAATGTTCTTTCGGTAATAACGCGGATGAAGCCACCGAAATAAATATCAAGGACAAAATTATCGATGATTGGGCCCCCTTGGAGCTGAAAAGGAAATTATTGAAGAAGGAGAGGAGTTTGTCGGACATAATTGATCTTTGTCAAATACATGAACAGATTTTGGACCAGTCAAAGGTAATGGGCAGTTGTTCAACCGACATACCTAGCACCTCAGTCAACAAAATATCAGCTCGGGTCAGAATTCTCAAAACTGTTTCCGTTGTGGGAAATAGCCATGTTGGGTCGAGTGCACAATGCCCAGCAAGGAACGCCAAGTGCCACAAATGCGAATTGATGGAACATTTTGCTAACAAATGTAAGACCAAACCAAGGAAAAGACCAAACAAAGGAAATTATAACTCCACGAAAAGAGGAAGAATGACGTCATCGCGGGTAAACTATTTAGATCCGGTAACATCGGATGAGGAGGATCGACATAGGGGTGACAAAATCAGAAATTATGAATGTTTCAAAATCGACAATGGTCGCATTCGACAACCCCAATAAGGAAGACGAGTTGATCGAATGTAAAGTGGGAGGATACTCTAACTTTACTAATTGACTCGGCTCGAAGGCCAATATTATAAATGGACGGATTGGGAGGTACTAACGAAGAGGCAAGCTGTAGTATGGAACATCGATTCTCAATCAAAGAATATCTTGAAACCGTATGCTGCTCAACAAAGCCTTGATATTCGCCATCAGTTCCAGACGATGTGGAACTTCAGACCGACGGAGATAATCACATCGTCTCTTCGTAGTGGATGAAGGAGAGTTGTCAATTTTGGGAAAAGATTCGGCCAAACGATTAGGGTTTTAAAATTGGGCCTGGGAGTAAACTGTATACAGGATGATCGGTTTTCCCAAAAGTCAAGAACGTGAAAGTGTCATTAATAATCGACAAAACTGTAAAACCAGTCCAGCAACCACTGAGGCGGTACCGCCGCAGTAGAAGCATTAGTGGAAGCCAAGCTTAACGAAGCTATATGGGACATCATCGAACCGTGGAAGGACATAGTCCATGGACTTCACCTATTGTCGTAATTTACAAGGCTAATGGGGACATCAGGATTTGTGTGGATATGCCAGAGCTAATGAGGCGATTCGTCGAGAAAACTATCCATTACCAGTTTTCGATTCCATCATGACAAAGCTCGAAAGGCCAAATTTTCTCACGATTAGATTTGGAATGGGCTTATCATCAGATTGAACTGGATGAGGAGAGCGCCGATCACGACGTCATAACACATAAAGGTATGTTCTGCTATAAGAGACTCATGTTTGGGGTCACATCTGCTCTGAGATTTTCCAAAGAATTTTCGAAAACTTGTTATCGAGTGTAAAACTGCATCAACTATCTAGATGACATTATTGTGTATGGTAGTACCGAGCAAGAGCATGATGACTGTTTGGTAAAAGTTATGCAAGTTTTTGAAGATAATGATATATTTTTGAACAAAACGAAATGCATTAAGAAAGTTCAGCAATTATGTTTCCTCGGACATAACTTGTCGCATCAAAGGAATAGATGCTGACCAAGAGAAAGTCAAAACCATATTGCAATTCCGCCCACCAACTTCGAAAGAAGAGGTTCGAGTTTCTTGGGACTGGTAACTATCTTGGGAAATTCATACCCCATCTTTGACACAAACTGAACCGCCGACAACTTACCAGACGAGATCGGAAGTTTAATTGGTCGGAAGAACACAATAACCATTTTGAAAAACTCAAACAGGTGTTGACGAAACCTCCAACCCTGAGTTATTTCGATCCAAAGAAACGCACAAGACTAATAGCGGATGCAAACCCTGTGGCATTAGGTGCTGTCCTAATACAGTTCGAATGTGACACACCCAAAGTTGTGTCATTTGCCAGCAAAGGACTTTCAGATACAGAAAGGCGGTATTCACAGACGGAGAAGGAGAGTTTGGCATTAGTTTGGGCGGTCGGACGATTTTATTTCTACTTAACAGGTTTGGAGTTCGAATTGGTCACTGATCACAAGCCGTTGGAGGCAATATTCAAGCCCACTTCGAGGCCACCAGCCTGGATTGAACGCTGGGTACTGCGACTGCAAGCATTCAAATTCAAAGTGATCTACCAAAGGGGCAAATCTAATATTGCGGACTCCATCTCGAGATTGTGCCGAATAAATGACACATGCACGGCCGATAAAGGGAGCGACCTTCACATTTTCGCAATCGTGGAGCGAGGCACACCTGAAGCGATGTCAATTTCTGAAATAACAGCAGGAAGTTTACGAGACCCAGAGCTCCTCTACGCAATACGCAAAATGGATGATAATAGTTGGGAAACATCTGATAAAAACGTGTATTACCCATTCCGTCTAGAATTGACAAATTTAGGACCGATTCTTCTCAGGAACAATAGAATCGTGATACCAGTTTCTCAGAGACAGCAAATACTCACTCTAGCACATGAAGGCCATCCGGGCGAAAAAGTTATGAAACGCCGGCTGAGAGCGAAAGTTTGGTGGCCTTTGATTGACAGACAGGTTGAACAATTCGTCAAACATTGTAGGGATTGCCTATTGGTCAGCCGACCAGAAAATCATCCGCACGATGGCACGCATAGTTTTTCAAGGGACCCTGAATGTCTAGCATTGACCTTATGGGGCCCCCTACCAAACCAAGAACAAGTTCTTGTTGTCATAGATTACTATTCACGATACCAAAGTATCAAGTTTCTGAGAACTACGACATCGTCTGTTATAATCAGACACCTGGAAGAATTATTTTGCCAGCTTGGAATTCCCAAGTCAATTCGAGCGGATAATGGGAGACAATTCTCTAGTCAGGAGTTTCAAGATTTCTGTACAAGGAATAATATTCAGTTAATTCATACACCTCCATATTGGCCACAAGCTAACGGAGAGGTGGAAAACATGTATAAATCAATACTAAAGAGGCTCCAAATTTGCCAGAATAACAACAGAAACTACAAAGGTGACATCCAGAAGTTCATCATGATGCATAATGTTACCCCTAATGGAACGACTGGGAAGTCACCTTCAGAATTGATATTCAACCGACGAATACGAGACAAAATTCCATCAGTCACTGACATTGTAGGAGAGGAAGGTGACCCAGAAGCTCAAGATAATGATATTATCAACAAATTCAAAGGGAAAAGGAGAGAAGACGGAGCAAGACGAAGCGAAAGAAAATGATATAACAGTAGGAGACAGAGTAGTTGTGCAGCACTCAGTGATTCCACACAAACTAACGTTCAGATTCGGTACCACTGAATATGTTGTTACGGAGAGGAGGGGAAACGAAGTAACGGTAACAGGAGATGGAAAAACTATAAAACGACACATTACCCATGTGAAGAGGATCCCCTCCATCACGGGAACATGTGTGGGAACAGCTGAGAGTGAATTAGCAGGATCATCAACAACCAAGGATGGGTCGGAACATCAAGAAGCATCGAATGGCAACCACTCATCCAAAGGAGAAGCTATCAGGGTTGAGCCATTGAAGCTGAAAAGAAGGGACGGAATGTGGGAGCCTGTCACGACAAGTCATGAGTGAACGATGACTCAGGAAAGAAGTGGGAAGAAGGTGATCGAGGAGGCAGGGAAGGACTACCGATCGCCGGGAGCGAATGTGTATAGAAACTAATTATTTGGGTGTTATTTACGAGTTTACGGGAATAAAGGTGTTTCAGATAGTGTCGAGTATTATTGTATCAGTGGGTTAGCACAAATAGTATCAGATAATTGATCTGTGATACAAACTAAATTTGTTATCGTTGACCTTCCTTTGATTTTTTACATGTGAATAAATGTCATCATACAGTAGGATCTCAAAGGTTCTCGAGAAATTATTTATAATTACTATAGGGTGGTAGTTGCAAATGCCTGTTTTAGTCCCCTTCTTGTAGACCGGTATGATTTTAGATTCTTTCCATAGTCTTGGAAATGTATTAGTTTTTTTTTTTTTTTTATGTTCTGGTTCCCACGAAAAGGGATATCCTGTAATGTTCAGAGAACATCGTGGGAACCAAGGGAAATAAGGTAGGAGTTGGTGTTCTTCTTAAATTTCTGGAGGTTGTATGCCTCGGGGAACACCTCCCTAGGCAATGAGTTCCAAAGCCTCGCTGTTCGTTGGATGAACGAGTCTTTGGAAAGTGATGTTCTGCAGGTCTCCAAAGTGACCACGAAGGGGTGTGATGACTGAACTTGACGGGTTAATCTCGAAGAGACTGCCAAAGCAGGAACGATTGTTGATATTTCAGAAGAGCATCGCCCATGAAAATATCTATTGTTGAAAGATATAAATTGAATAATGCACGAAGGGGGTTCACGAAGGCAGCTAGCTGCCCAATCTTCCAAAACAAAGGAGGGTATATTGTCAGGTTCACTAGTTAATTTGGGTTTAATTTTTTTTAATGGGACTAGTACTTGCTCTTCAGTCGCTTCAGTTATTACCAAGGAAGGATTAATATTGAATGAGTCAGGAAAAGTTATATCTTTGGGAGTTACGACTCAGATAGGGTTTATTGGTTAACCTTTTCACTGCAGATAACATTTTATGCAATTTCGTCTCCTATACGGCTGTTGGGAGCTGGGGCTGATGAACACGGTTCCCGCAGTTAGGTGAAGGAATAATCTCGCGTACTTATAAGGTTCCTGTAGTGAAACGATATATTTATCTAGAGCCATACTTACAATTATCTAGGAGCTACTATAATCTTGACTGGCTGCTATTTTCGCCATGTGGAAAATAACTAACTATACTCAATTTGGAAATAAAAAAACAGTAGATTCCACGAAATTTTTAGAGATCGAAACAACCTTTTGTCTTGTCAATAAGTGAATAAAAATTTCTTAGAATTAACTTTCCGAATGAAATATACACTCAGGAATATATAAAAAATATATTTGAATTTTAACAAACCTGAGTATGATAAAGGCAAGCCAAATTCACTGCAATAAAATACTTGGAATTCATTCTTTCCGAAGGAAATATACACTCAAGAATATATACAAAATTTATTAGATTCACTTAGTACAAATTCATCCTCACTGTCACTTTTCATTCAAAGTCCCTGTTTGTTTAAATATTCATTTCCATACTTCACCAACCTGTTAACTGTTCACTTTGTCATAAAAGGCACCACAAGCAATATTTGTGTCTGAATATTGATCCAAAAAAGACCAGTCGCATTCAAGGAAGTCCTTATAAAGATTTGAAAAGTTAACTTTCCTGAAATTGTGAACTGAGATATGGAAAGCTTCATTTCGATTTTTCTTTAGATTATTTGTCAAATTGCAGGAAATATCGATAGGTGGATGATGAGATGATCTCCAATAATCAGAACTTCTGAGTGAAACAAATATTCTAGTGAAGAAAAGGCTTCAAATACTGAATTGTAATATTCAGTTGAATTATTTGGCGGAATATAGATAACAAATACGTATATGTGTTGGTGATAATAGAATTCACACCAAGATTTCTTTATCTAGAACTCTTGATCATGGCCATGTCTCAGTGAGTGCTACCAGGTCATAGCAGCAAGTATCCAGGTTATTATAGTTCATGTAGTATAGTATTCAGACCTCTAACATTTTGATAGTTTATGGAGATTTAATTACCTTTGATAGACTTTGTAGACTGATTTGTCAAAAAAAATTGATTCCTTATTAGGTAACATGTCTGAGCACATTTGAGTATGACTGGCAATTTTGATGGTCCCACGCCCCATGATCAACCGTAAAGTTAGATTTTTTGGATTCATTAAGTTTGAGACATTTGGTGCATTTTAGAATATCAGAATCACATACATTCTTTTCATGTTGCCCTCCACAGTTCCGACATGATGAGGTAAGTTTACAGGTAGTTTTAGAATGATTGAAACCATTGTATCTAAAACATTGTGAGATTTCAATGGCGCCATATACCTTGCAAAGGACTCGAACGATTAATAAGTAATGAAGCATATTAGATTAAGATGACGAATTCAGCTGAAGAGAGACCTGATGAAAAATTTTATTAGATTTTGTTGGACCGAATTTAACTATTTTACAATTTGAATTAGAGCCTATGATATAATTTTGTTTCAGTGCGAGTTTCAAAAGGGTATCATTATCAAAGTTTCCTGAAATTCCAACAATACGAACATGGGAGTGTAATCCTCTTGATTCCTATCATAGACTACCGAGAAGTTATCTCGAGCCTTTTCTCTGAAGATAAGTTTCCTCCTGAGTTTCAGAGCTACCGTCCCTGATATGTTTGATTTTGCTAATGCTGAAGTTTGAATCCGTCATATTTAAATTATGATTTAGTTTGATTGTTTTCTTGAGATACTTGAGTACAGCTGAGTAGGATGTTTTCATATTTGGTTTTGAGGTTATTTTCACATTTTTGATATTATCCTCAGCTTTTTTCTGATCTCGATATCCAGGGTTGAAAGTTTTCATCTGCTTCTTTCAAGATATCTGAAGGTTTTTTAGCTCACCAATAAATTGACTCACTGACTGAAAAATATCACGAAGTCTTCCTTCATCAAAGAGGTCATTAAATTTCTCACAGTTTTGCATTTCCAAAAAACGCCAGGTGTCTTTTTCATCTATGCAAATATTTCCGCCCATTCCGAATGGAATTTGTTCTTGCAAAAACCACTACAAGAAATCGGGTTTTTTCTAGAAACTTTTTTAGAACACGTACCACAAGACATTTTAAATGCAGAGTGTTTTTGTAGCAAAGTCACTTGGATAATCTTTTCATATTATTGTACAGGCCGTTTTCTTATGAAGATTTTAAAATGAGTTTGAAAGCAAAATTGTGTAAATAAACCAAGTAAAAACACTCATAACTGAGGAGCCGATTTTCCAAGACAACCAGTTTCTGTCTTAGGGTGCTTACTGAGCAAGCTGATGACTGGCGCCATAGATAAAGTTATGCATAAAAAAAACTGAGTAAAATATACTTACTTTTGACATGAGGCAACCATCTGATCAAGTACATACGAAGAGTCCAAAGAGTGCTTAGTTATCTCTGAGGGCGTAGATCCAGGAGGATAACTTCTTTCAGGAAAAGTTGTTAACCTCAGTTCCGTACCTGCTACTGCCTTCAATTTTGGTAAAAAACTATCTTCAAAATCCTCAGACATTCTCAATCTTTTGCTGTTTACACCACTGCTAGGCGAGGCTTCTTCATTTGGGTGTTGTGTTTTTGCTTTGCCTCTTGGTCGGTCTGCATCACTGCAAGACACTAGCTCTAATGCTGACTGGATGTAACCAGAAAGTGGTGCCAGTTTTTCAATTAGACTGTCTGTGGAATAAACAAAATTCTACATTCAATTTTTTTTTTTCTAAGAGCCGAAATATATCTAATTGCTAATGTTCTGTACCATGAATATTTTGTACGTAACATGTGCTGAATATTGAATATGTAAAACATAAAATTCTGTGGAGTAAGTGGATATATATATATATATATATATATATATACATATATATACATATATATATATATATATATACATATATATATATGTATATATATATATATATATATATATAAAGGAAAGTACCTTATAATATCTTTTTACCATGGATATGCTATGCAAAAATATATCAGATGACCACTTTACAATAAACTTCTATTTGAAAATACAATGATGAAAGTTTTGACCTTTTTATTTTATTACATTGATTTTTTTTGGGTTCTTATGACATTAATATTATATATGATTTTCTGGAGAATTGAAGTATATTGTTCTGCATTTTGAAAAAATCCATTGAAAGTAAATGAAAACAATGTTTGAGATACATCAGATATTATCAATAATCAACTGATAAGTAATCAGCAAAGTTTCGAATAGACATGACCGATGCTACAATAATATCCATAATCAATCAATCAATTTATTTACCACTAGTTGCACAATACGATTAATCTATGAATACTTTGGTAAATACCGAACTACCCAAAAAACGTTAAGTTCCCAACACTTGATGCAAATCATAATTACTCAATTAAAACATGTAGATTTGATGATCATCCAAAATATTCAGATACAATAAACTTTTTTCAACTTCACCTGTTGCAAAACCTTGACAGAAGGCAGAAAACGTCATCTCCATTTGAAAATACATAGTCGTTCGCCTACCTAGTTCTGCCTTCTCTACTATTTAAATACATATGAAATATTTTTAACTCAGATCTGCCTTTAGCAGTTATTTTTTACCAATTATGTGAACTTAAAAAACGGACAGTTAAACTTCAAAATCAGATTTCATTTAGATAACACACGATTTTATTTTATATATATATATATATATATAATTACAAGTGAAGTATATTATTAGAAAGGAGAAAAACTCTTCACCAAGTTCAATATGAATTAAAACATTTGGACTACAAGCCGAAAACAAATACTTTTCTTGCAAATACCACGCAGAACATTGAATGATATCCGCCTGAAAATCTATGCAAACTTCCATATCCAATGAAAATTGATTGCAATACTCTTGGTCCAATACTCTTGGTCCAATACTTTTTCAAGCTTATATAAATTCATTGCTCTGTTTAAACGGGAAAGCAAAAATTATATCATACGCTGATGATACGGTTGCAATCTTGAATGGAAACACTTGGCTTGAAACTAAAAATTATGTCCAGCAGAGCATGGAAGCAATTAATAAATGGCTGAGTATGTATCGCCTTTCATTAAACGCTAGTAAGACCCACTATCTCGCCTTCTCTATATCAGCAACAAACAGACCTAATTTCTCCAGTATTAAAGTTCCAGGTATGAAAGATGAAATTAAAGAAACAAACGAGGTGAAATACCTGGGCATAAAACAATTTCGTTATGGTATTCTGGTGTGGGGGACAAAAAATCTAAGGTGGAACAATCATATTGACTATCTAACAAAAAAGGTGAGGAAGCTAATATACAAATTTTACCAGCTACGACAGTTTTTGCGAAAAATCTACTGATACTAATTTACAAATCTCTAGCTGAATCACTTTTTCGTTATGGTATTCTGGTGTGGGGGGCAATGTACAAGAATTCTTTACAAAAACTGAACACAATACAAAACTATATTCTAAAAATAATTTTGAAGAAAAAAAGATCTTTCCATACAAACCTTATATATACAGAAGACATTAGTAATATCCGTACATTATATTTTCACAGTGTATGTATGTATGCATTCAAAAATAAAATACTTCAGAATTCTGTTCCAACAGCTTATACCACTAGAAGCACTACAAACGAATTGCTACCCACTCCAAAATTCAATAAAAATGTTTGTCACCGTTTCTTAACTTATACGTTACCCAAAACTTGTAATATCCTACCCCTAAAGGTAAAACATATTAAAAATCATAAAACCTTCTCGAGAGAATCAAAAAAATTCATCTTCGCAAATTACTTCAAATTTATCAAAATACTAGAACATCAATAGTTACACTAACATGATATAAAACCACTATTTAATTCTTTACTTTCTGTACACAACTGTAATTTTAGATCAATTAACATTACTTTGTAGCACAACACAAGTGTTAAGTCACTTAGGTGCTTTCTGTACACAATCTATACCCTGTCCCTTATATATTGTTTGTTTCCATTCATACTTGTTTGTTTTATTATTCTTTATTATTATGTTATTAACCCAATTTATCTTTATATCATACTTGGTATATATTTTCTTATTCTGTATCACTGTATCATTTTGTGTACAATAAATAAGTACAATGTTTCTTTCTAATAAACTCGATTATGTTTAAATTGTGTCAGGTCCGCCAAACAATCTGTATACCGGGTTCAGGCTTTTGGCCCTTATCAGTAACGGAGTAGTCACCAGTCAGAAATCCGAAGACCTCTGGCTGAAGCGGGACCAAACACAAATGAAAACAGAACCAAGTCTAATCACCAGTAGGTACGCATTTCAAAGTAACTTTCTGTCACTAGGTACCGCCATTTCAAGATTAGTTTGAAATGCATACCTACTGATGATTAGACTTGGTTCTGTTTTCATTTGTGTTTGGTCCCGCTTCAGCCAGAGGTCTTCGGATTTCTGACTGGTGACTACTCCATAGATGAGGGCCAAAAGCCTGAAACCGGTATACAGTGGAGCTGACACAATTTAAACATAATCAAGTTCATCAGAAAGAAACATTTGCAATCAATTTTCATTTGATATTGAAGTTTGCATAGATTTTCAGGCGGATATCATTCAATGTTCTGCGTGGTATTTGCAAGGAAAGTAGTTGTTTTCTGCTTGTAGTCTACCAATTGTTTCGAATTATATTGAACTTGGTGAAGAGACTTTGTTTTTCCTCTTTCTAATATATAAGGGATATTTCTTAATAACATGCTAATATTTAAGGTTATTCTTGGGTCCCTTACGAGAAATTTTTCAAACAAGAATATGTGAGATATTAAAATTGTTCCCAATTTTTAATGTACTCAATCAGGGATCTTCCTCAATTGAATTCAAAACCGCTACCTCAATTTCTGGTGTTCTTACAGTAGTTGTACTCCTTTTAGATGATTGTCTGGTTCAAAACTTTCCTTTTCACACAACAACCTTCTATGAATTTTTGAAAATGTTCGTGCAACCGGAATATTTCTATTTGAAAAGCGGTCTTTATACAACCGCCTGGCTTCCAGTGCATATCTGCAAACTCATAATTCGTAAAATGTTTTTTTAATAATATTGTTAATTTTGAAGACTTAAATACGTGACAACTAGACTAGGTAGACAACTGTCAAAACTGTTTATAAAATAAAATCTGCTTCTTACCTACTAGATACGTTTTTAACCCTTGATAATATCCAATTTCATAACAACGTGCAAATGAATAAATTTTATTTTTTCTACTTCCGTAGTATAATACGCGAATTAACTATCTGCTACCGATTTATTCATATTGTTCATTTTAACACGGATTTTGATTTCGAAACAGATTTTGGCCAATAAAAATTGTTCAAAAATGTATTTTCATTTTTGAAAAAATGTTGGAATATGTTAAAATATAGTTTGAAATAAATTCTTGTTTTAATTTTATTATTTATTAAGGTGGTTCCGCCACGAGACAAAAATATTATTTTCGACAAAATCGAAAAAGGACTTTTTGATTTGGGTCGCGAAAAAAAATTTTTTTTTAAAGGGGGCACTTGCCCCCCCGAATCGAATTTCTTCATTATAGAAAGTCGGCGACTCAAAAAAAATTAATGTCCCCGAAAAGCGCAGCAAAAAAAATATTTCAGACCCGGACCCAGACTTCAAAGAGACAATTGTCAGTTCAAAGTGGCAATTCCAAATGTTTAGAAAAAATATTTTGGTTGGCCCTTCTATGCCTTTGTAGATAGTATCCCAAATATTACATACTTTCCGATATTTTGGTTGAAAGGAGTTTTAGGTAATTTTAATTTACATTAAAGAATGAAATAAAAATGTAAATGAAACTAATAAAAAAGGATATTGGTAAATTAGTCTTTTATAAACACATTTTGTAGAAATCAATTACCTGAAACATAAGAAATCAAACTCAACCATTTATCTCTAATTGTATATGGGTATGGGCCTAAAAAGCCATCGAGTGCCATGATATTGTCCTTCAATTTAACTACTTCTTCTTCAGCTACAGTTTCCGAACTGATGCACTCTTTAGCATTATCCCATTTTTTTACCAACACTTCAGACTTCCTGAAATTTTTGAAAAAACCAGTTCTTGGAGCAGTGTCCCCTGTATTAGAAACTGCACTATAAAATATGAAATGTATTCCAGGAGGAATCATTTTAACGCCTCTGAACTTTTCCCCTGTGTTCCATGATTTCATGTCGATGCCAAATTCTGTTCCTTCTGGAACTCCAAGAAATATAAGGAAGGCTCCTTCTTCCAGAAGATTCCTTGCAGTTTGCTGATCCATTTTGTGTAAATGGAAAGTTTTCATACGAATGTGTATTTTGAAAAACCCATTGTTTACCAACGTTAACCTCAAATTAGATAATTTTCTTCTTTATTATTTCCTTGCTAGTGTTATGGTCATATATGTATTAAGTAGCAATATTGATACTAAAGACAGCAAATGTGAAGTCAAAACAAATGAAGCATGACCATCGCTCAGAATCTTTCTAGACGGCAACGTTGAATTGATGCGCATGCGCGAAAATGGAGGCGTGACATATATTTGTTGATGTTGGGTTGCCATAACTACGCGCTGCCAATATGACAAGGAAAGACATATGTAACCCGACTTCACTCTCATAAGGCAATCCATCGACCTGTCAAAACGAATGCAATATGGCGGCTGTTGGCACACATTCAAGGTTGCCAATTTGTGAGTAATGGCCAGTTGTGAGTGAATTGTGAGCTATCAGAGGTCAGCGAACATTCAAAGTGCATAATATTGATATGAATTATACCCGCCGCCGCCACTGAAACTTCAACATGAGCCGCTCTCGATTGGCGTTCTGGTAGCGGTTGACATCGTCGTTTCCTGATTGGCCGGTGCATGACAACTCACTAACTCAGACAATCAGAAAACAACAATGTCATTTTAACGTCAACCGCTAACCAAACCAAACGCCAATTGAGAGCGGCTATGGTCTAATTTCTTGGTTGGTCACAGTTGTGTTAATACAATTTACTCCCTTTTTCACCTACTTTTCAATCGATGGACGACAGATTGTAAAGTTGAAGTAACAAACTACATCTATGCAATTAATTTTCATTTCGAAAGCTGGAAAAATAATTCTAATAAATTTCAGACAAACAATCATAACCTCGATTCTACTTGAATTTGAAATAATAATTATCGATATTTTTTATAGGAAATATCGATACTATCGCAAACTATCGATGTTTCACGAGCATTGCTCTTATTGAATGAATAAACTTCAATCATTTGATCGAATGCCAAATGTGCCAAACGGAAGCAAGGACCATAACACTAGAGAGAGAAAGGGAAACATCAATCAGTTCAATCATTTTTTATGTTTTTGTATTGTCAACTGTCAAGCCAGTGTCCTACACTAATTAGGCAATCCATACCACGTGACCCAATATGGCGGTTGTTGGCACACAAACCGATAATCGCCATAAGAATATCATTGTCAGTGTGTACCTTTGGCTTGTAAAAGTGTATTTTTGGTTATTTTCGGAGCTTTTGTGTTGTTAATTGATAATATTCAGATGGAGAGTGATTACCTGAAGACACTATTGGTGAAAAGCAGAGGCTTTAGTGAACGGTATGCTTGAAAATACATCCCCATCTTTTGTTTACATTTTTATTAATGTATTTGTTACAGGTATAAAATGAAGTTGAGGATTGATCAGTGATTTAGATCCTTTTTACACTGAATATTTCTGAACTGAATTGTTCAATTGTTGGTGCTCCTCCTGTTACGAATATGGATATTATTTCGTATTTACTTTTTACTCAGCTTTCCCAAATGCAGATGAAGCCCTATACAAGTTTAGAATCCATACATACTTTGAATCTGGCTTCGTCGTGAAGGTGAGAACAAAAATTCAGAATCATTTATATATTTTAGTTAGTCTAGTATGTTGTTTCCTAGGCAGCAGGTTTTTTCTAATGGGTACATGTACAGTTGCAAATCTTGAGTCATCGAAGTGAATTATTATAAATTAGGAATAATAATAACTTCTGATCTGTTCTATTATGTTTATTGTCACATTTGTTTATTATAAGAGACATTGATTTGATATTTAAGAATATTACTTCTCAACTTTCATAATAGTTAGTTTTTCAGGTCAAGTATTCACAAAAGGCAAATTAAAAACCTTCAGATGTTTGGTACATAATTGAAAATGATGAAAGCATTTGTACTGCTCACTGTACTTGTATGGCCGGAAACAGTGAAGTAGGTGGTCATATTGGTGCTATATTAGAGGCAATGTCACGCACAGATTTGGAAGCTGTGTGGCCAATGCCATCCAGTCAAAAAATTTATTGGACGACTTGCCTCTTGCTCAGTTGGTTTAAAAAATAAAATGTCCCAAATGAATATATATAAATAACTGTTTGTTTATTTGTTGTTTTACTGATTCAGTTGATTACTCTTAATTTAATACCAATTAGAAAAAAATTACACAATATTGATATTTGTATATAGTACAATTTCGATAAATATCACTATATATCCTATTTTTACTGTTAATAAATTACAATACCCTTTGGAGGTTGTAGACGATGTGGTAACTTGATTACTCTCGTCTCGGACGTCCATCGTCTTAATGTTCTTGAAAAGGTTTTCACGATGTTTCGAATGTTTGTATCTGCAATCGTCTGAATACAGTATTCACATTCAAAACATCGTGTAAACCTTTTCAAATACATTAAGACAATGGACATCCGAAACGAGAGTAATCAAATACAACACCCTTCACAAGACTTGATCGAGGCTTTCGATAATTGCCTGAAATATCTAAAAAGGGAAGGTTGAGATTGAAAGACATATTTCTAAATATTTTCATTTATTGAGTCACCAGAATCCTAAAGAAAATTTGTATTCCAGTAATTTAATAACACTACCTATAAGAATGTTTTTTGAGGAGGTAGGTACATATATATGAACATTCATTTGGAGTTTTCTCTACTTTTGAAGTGGAAAATATATCAATTATATATATATACGAACTTTATTTGAAATGGGACCTCCTAATGTACAATAGTTCAGATATATACAAGTAGGCAAAATCATACAAGTAATCGTAGGAACAAATCAAATCACAAAAGTCTGAAGTTATAGGTAGGTATCCATGGAGGATGTTATCACGAATGTGCACACAGGGTATGTCTGCTGCAGCCTCTCTGATACTTGATTTTCCGAATCCGTAAGATCTTCTACGGAACAAATCAAATCACAAAAGTCTGAAGTTATAGGTAGGTATCCATGAAGGATGTTATCACGAATGTGCACCCATGGTATGTCTGCTGCAGCCTCTCTGATACTTGATTTTCGAATCCGTAGGACCTTCTAGGTTGATTGCAGCTAACATAGAGCTCTTCTCCTCCTCGATAAGTCATTTTAACTGGCCAAAAACTTATGATTTGATACTGTAGACACCGAGTGAAACCCGACTCTATCCCTGTCGTGACGGGACCCACAGTTAACTACAATGCAAATAAAGGGCATTTTTCTTCAGTTGAAGCACGAATTATAATCCTAAATTGAAAAAACTACTCAAATTCGCACAGAAAATCACAAAATAAACACTTTTACCACTATGGTCGCTTATGACGAATTACAATGTGTGCCAACAGCCCGCCATATTGCTTTCGTTTTGACAGGTCGATGGATTGCCTAATTGAACTCAATACCAAAGATTAGAGGTTAGAACTACTCTTTGTCAATACTACGTAACTGGAAAGAAAAAAAACAATCCCTCCCCGTAAACAAATAGAAAAAACCCCCACCCTCGATATATGAAGTAAAAAAAAACTCAAAGTACCCTTTTGGCATACAAGAAAAAGGTTGAGAAAAAGGAAAACAATAAAATAAAAACTTACGTTTTAGATGTTTGGTAGATGCACACACACAAACTCAGAGAGCAAGAAAGAGAGCACTGAATAGAACGATGTTCACAGTTCAGAGGACAGATGAAGAATGAAGCTGACGGTGGGGATCGGTCACCCACATCAATTTCCTACTGCGCAATTCGAAAACTGTCAACTCGACAAAATTCTCAGAACTGGATGATGCAAATCATTTGACCTTGAATATCCCACACACACGTCCCGCTTCCATGTCGCCGACAGTGCCTTAGTCCGCTTAGATACAAATACGAATAGTAATCATATGAATGAAGTTATCCCACGGTTCGAGCGTGCAGCTGCATACTCTCTTATCTTGTTAATGTAAACAAACTCTTTCACAAAGGATGCCGCCGCCGATATCTTATCTCAATGTAAACAAAGGATGCCGCCGATATCCGGTCGCTTAAATAAACAACTGATAAGAAGTGCTGACGTAGATAATATTCCTGCAAAGACTTGTCGGTTGAGTCATAGCCGCATCTTCGCTGGCTCCTCCCACATTCCAAAATGGCCGCCGCCATTCACTGATCACGTGACACTTCCGTCCGACCAATGCCGTTGACGGATATTGGTTGACACCCCCATTTCAATATGCTGCTCGGCTATTGGATAACGGCCGGCGGCTATCACCACGCCCACGACCTATCACAGCTCTCCCCACCTCCCACTCTCAATCACACACTCCCATACACAACATGGCTGCCACCATTCCGACCAATCACAGGCCACTCATCCCCCCCACCTTTTTCCCTACCCCACATACAACCACCCCCACCCCCTCCCCTTTTTAAACCCCCCCAAAACCCCCCCCCCCCCCCCCCCCCCGAAAACCACCCCCTCAACCGCTCGCCAAAACCCACCCCAAAATAGGGGTTGCGCTCGTAGTGACATAGCCCTTCTACTAAAGTGTTGCTTCTTTCTCTTCTGCTCGTCGGCAATGTGAGCAATCATCTGGACATGGTCTTCGCGACAAGGCATCTGCATTCTTATGGCTAGTTCCGGCTCGATGTTCGATCTCGAAATCGAATTCTTGGAGTCTCTCGATCCAACGTGCTACTTGACCCTCAGGATTTTTGAACTGTAAGAGCCATTTGAGAGCTGCATGGTCAGTTCTCAACAGGAATCTTCTTCCATACACGTACTTGTAGAAGTGTTCCACTCCCTTTACAACGCTAACAGCTCTCGCCTGGTGACACAGTAATTGCGCTCTGGTTTGCTAAGCGTCTTGCTGAAATAACCAATGACCTTCTCCTGTCCCTCCTGGATCTGAGATAGGACAGCTCCAAGTCCCACGTTGCTGGCGTCCGTATCCAAAATGAATTTCCCTTTGGGTAGGGGATAGCTCAGTATAGGTGCGTTGATCAAAGCTCCTTTCAGCTTCCTGAATGAGTCTTGACATTCTTCGGACCACTGGAACTTTGTTTGGCCTTCCGTGAGCTTGGTCAGTGGTTTAGCGATGTTGGCGAATCCCAGCACATATCGGCGATAGTATGTGCATAAACCAAGGAAACTTCGAAGTTGGTGAATGTCTTTGGGATGGGCCAATCCTTAACAGCTTTGATCTTCTGGTCGTCCACTGCTACTCCTTCCCCAGAGACAACTGGCCGAGGTATCGTACTTCTTTTTGGAACAGATGGCATTTCTTAGGGCTCAGCTTCAATCCGGAGTTCCTCAGTCGCAGGAATACTTCCTCCAAGTTTTTCACGTGGTCCTCGAACGATCTGCCGACCACAATTATGTCGTCGAGATACACTAGACACGTGTTCCATGAGAGTCCCTTCAGCACTGTCTCCATCAATCTTTCGAATGTGGCGGGAGCATTACAGAGCCCGAATGGCATAACGGTGAACTGCCACAATCCTGAGCCGATGGTAAAAGCAGTCTTTTCTCGATCTTCCTGAGCGAGTTCTACTTGCCAGTATCCACTCTTCAGATCAAGGGTCGAGAAAATCGTGGAACCAGCCAACGTGTCTAGGGTGTCATCTATTCTCGGGAGGGTAACTGTCCTTCTTCGTGACATTATTAAGTTGGCGATAGTCTACACAAAAGCGTGTCGATCCATCCTTTTTCTTCACCAGTACGACTGGAGAGGACCAGGGACTGTCAGATGGTTCGATAACTCCTTCTTTCCCATATCGCTGACTATTTTGTCAGCCTCTTCCTTCTTGGCAAGAGGAAGTCTTCTTGCTGATTGCCGGATCGGTCGGGCACCCCCAGTATCAATCTTGTGCTGGACCACATTAGTTCGACCCCCTTTTCCTTGTCCGGTATCGAAGATGTCTTGGTACTTTTTGACTAAATCTCTTAGTTTGGGCTGTTGAGCTGGTTTTATGTCTTTGGAAGAGATGGCAACTAATTTTTCTAGTTCTGTGGGCAAGTTGTTGGGTTGGCTAATCGTACCGGATCACAGATGAAACTGACGAGCAGTGCCCTAAAATTGTTCCTTTCTTTAAGGTCACTGGAAAGTAATTGACATTCATGACCCTTACCGGCACAAATTTTTCAGCACGTAACAGGGTTTTCCCTAGGGCAATCCCTCGTCCAATTTTCTCATCATGAAGTTTGGGCTCGAACATCACCACGTCTCCACTGCTCGCACTCCCGTCCAGACGAGCCTCCAGAATGGTTTCAGCCCTCTCAGGTACGCTTACATCTTCAGCCAACAGCACACGGATCAACTCTTCACTTCTCCCATGAAGTACCAGCTCTTCTCCGTTGACACGTAGGACGCCGTCTTTGAAATCCAATTCAAACCCTCTGGAATTCATGATGTCCATTCCGATGATTGCATCGTCTTCGATGTCCGCTACAAGTGCCTGATGTTTCACTTTAGTGCTGCCCAAAATTATTTCAATCGGTAGCTCGCCATATACAGTAGCTGGCTCCCCTGTTGCTGTGCGTAGCTTCCAAGTTGTCGGTTCAATTCGTTCCGGTGTTCTGGCAAAGGAAGGTCCGAGAATTGTCCTAGTCGCACCTGTATCTAGCAGCATGGTGCAAGGCTCGTTATTGATGAGACCGTCTACGAAAACACCTCTGTTCTGTCGTTGCAGGATAGCGACATATGCGTTGTTAACCAGGGCTTGCTGGACACAGGCCGACGATTGCCCCTTCTCGTCGACCTTCTTTAGTTTTCCTGCATCGGAGTCATGTTTGGATGTTGGACATTTGCTACGCACATGTCCAATTTTGCCACAATTCCAGCATCTTATCTGTCTTTTCTCAGGGAACACTTCCTTAATCACTTTCCTTATGGCAGCTTCCAAATTAGCAGGCTCCTGTGAGTCTTCCTCAATCATTCGGACTTTACTCTGGCTTTTGCAAGATTGTTTCGCTGCCTCGAATTCCAAAGCGCGTGCCAGTGCGTCTACGAGATGTGTTGGACGGGCTAGTGTCAACGCTTGTCCATCCAGGAATGCTTGAACCGCTAGTCGCTCCATTACATTTTCTGGTGTGGCTGGATATGCGAGACGAACCAAGCGTGCAATGTCAGTTTCGAATTCTTGTAAGGATTCGCCCGATTTTTGGCAGCGATTTTTCAGCTGGGAGTGGTATACGTGTTCCAAATGGGCGTGCCATATCGTAATTCTAGATGTTTAATCAGCTGATCATAGTCCTCCTGTTCTTGGGCGGTGAGAGTTTGTAGAATATTTGTCGCTTCTCCACGTAATGCAAGTGTCAGTGCTACAGCTCTTTCCCCTGCATTCCATCCGTTTGCTTTGGCCGCTGCTTCAAACTGCCGGCGGTAATTTGCCCATGGAGTTTTTCCGTCGAACTGAGGCGGCTTCATGGAAAGCTTCCCTATTTCTGAAATGACCTTGACATCTTTTATACCCTCTTGAACTTTATCCAAGTTCAAACTCAAGTCCAGCATTGCATTTTCGTTAACCATCTCTGTGGAGGGCGCACTATTAATTCGTTTTTCCAGCTTACTGATCGTTTCCTTTATTTTGTCCATTTCTGCCTCGACCCCATCTTTGATTTTATCTACCTCCGTGTTCATTTGCTCCCTAATTTTATCTATCTCTGTCTCAACGGTTCCCATTCTTTCTTCTAGAAAATTAGCCACACCACACAATTGATTTTTCAAGCTTCTCTTCCAGATTTCTAGCATTTTCTTCAAGCTTCTCTTCCAGATTTCTAGAATTTTCTTCCAGGCTTCTTGAATTTTCTAGAAGCTTCTCTTCCAGATTTCTAGAATTTTCTTGAAGCTTCTCTTCCAGATTTCTAGAATTTTCTTCAAGCTTCTCTTCCAGATTTCTAGCATTTTCTTCCAAGCTTCTTGAATTTTCTAGAAGCTTCTCTTCCAGATTTCTAGAATTTTCTTGAAGCTTCTCTTCCAGATTTCTAGCATTTTCTTCCAAGCTTCTTGAATTTTCTAGAAGCTTCTCTTCCAGATTTCTAGAATTTTCTTGAAGCTTCTCTTCCAGATTTATAGAATTTTCTTGAAGCTTCTCTTCCAGATTTCTAGAATTTTCTTGAAGCTTCTCTTCCAAAGTCCTCGAATTTTGTTGCAGTTCTTCTTTCACGGATTTAGTAGTTTCTTCGAGTTTATTCATTACCAAACTTAAATCACCTCCGGAACTTCGAATAAAATGTTTCGGGGTCTCACCTCTTGTATAAGTCCTTCTGCAAGTCTTTCCTGGAGTACTTGCTTTTTACCCGTTGTTTCCAGTTCCCTTTCCTCCAATTCCTGTTTCAATTCCGCTACCTTCAAATCCGCAAGGCGCACTTTTCTTGAACACATTTTGTCTTTGACGAGGTATCAGTCTGTTTCACACGAAAAGTTTATCAGTTTGTTAAAAATTCACTTCGCGAATTCTTTTCCACGGGCCACCAGTCTATTGTCTGTTTCACGCGAAGAGTGTATCAGTTTATATTCCCACGCACAATTGTCCACTTCGCGAAAACCGGGCCACTGTCTATTTTCTGTTTCACGCGAACAGTGTATCAGTTTATATTCCCACGCACAATTGTCCACTTCGCGAAAACCGGGCCACTGTCTATTTTGGGCGTACAAAAAGGTCTATCAATTTATTTTTCTGACTATCCACTCCACGATCACTTGTTTATTTTCAAAATCTCACTTCCGACACCAATTGTAACGTAAATAAACTTAACTTGTTTTTAATAATTTATTTCACACTTAATCTACAACTTAATTTATATTACTACGCCACTGTATAGCTCGATCGTATGGGCTCGTTCAGACTGTTCGACTCCACTTGAGGGTTGCCTATTTATCTCCGATACAGCATTCTCGATGTTTCGAATTCTGGTAGTTGGCGACCGGCATGTTCCAATTGTTTCCAATATCGACCGTTGCTCTCCACGGCAGAGCGACTGGACTGTTCTCGAACATCTCCGGGGATGACCTCATCGCTGTCGACGGCAACGCGCGAGGCGACAGGTCCGGCCTAGGTTTGTTACAGTATTATTAAGTTTTAATTACAAATATTAGTTGGTTCAAACTTCATTTACGGGTTGAGAATATAGAATAAGTTCATGTGCATCAATATACAGGGCATGACTACACCTAGTGACAAGACTAATCGTGTTTTCATAATTAATCTTCCGCAAAATGTCTATTCCACAAATATTCGACTAGTTTCGACCCAAACTCATGTGAATTAGGTTATTTAAGCTGTTTCTAGATAAAACAAGAATGTATAATATTTCTTAGTAACGGTAGAAGAATAAAATGGTATTTTTGTTTTTTTTTAATTCTGGTTCAAAATTGATACATATGATCCTCGTTGGATTCCAAACACATTTTGTCAATAAAATGTTTCGATATCTTGTCAATTTGACCTATTTTTCGGCACCACAGACAACTTTTTTAAAATTCCCGCCAAATCTGAGGTCACGTGATATAAGTCGTAACGGATTTTTTAGTTGTCAGACATGCAGAAACGAACCGCCATTAGAGTTTTTCAGAAATTTCAATAATAACTTTTTTTCCCATATGTAGCCTTCTTTATGACGGACACTGTATATATCACCAAAAAAATAAATTCATCAAAGAAAATAGATATGTTTATGATCAATACATTAAATCAAACCATAATAATAGCGAAAAAAAAATCAAAATTATATCAGCATATAACCCTATTCAACTGATTACGTACGTATTTACGTACGATACTGCGTATCTCAAGGTATTTCCGATATTCAAAACTGAACATAAGCTGCTTTTGCAGGTCTCCATATTTTTCCGACGGACAGGAGGGCTGATGCCTTGCTCCTGGACCCATCCTCCGAAACAAAATAAACATGAGCTGCTTTTGCAGGATCTCCATGTTTTTTCAACGGTCAGGAGGGCTAATGCCTCGCTCCTGGACCTATCCTTCAAAACATGAGCCGCTTTTGGTGGGTCTCCATGTTTTTCCAACGGTTAGGAGTGCTAATGCCTCGCTCGTGCTACAAAAAGAAAAAATTAACCTGAGGTGCTTTTGCAGGGTCTCAGCGTTCTCCCAATGGTCAGGAGAGTCATTGCCTCACTCCTGGACCTATCATATGGCTTAGTAAACCATACCCCCAAAGTGGCACTATTCGGCGGGGCTGTTACCCCCCAGGTAGCGCACCGGCCTGGCAGATAGATTATTTCTCCTCCTCTGCAAGGGTATATTTATCATTTGAAATAAAATAAAACTAAATTTATTAAATTATTCTCATAACTCAACTTTCAATCCCACAAAATTATTGAACTATCTCAATAACAATAAATATAATAAACTGCCGTGGTAGCTAAATATTTTTTTCATGAAATATATGTTCAATTCCCTAAACTTATAAAACTTTCCCGGTAATCCAACCCTTTTTCATTTAAAAATTATTGAATTTTCTTGCTTCAAAAGAAACGACTTTGTCGGGCATAGCTGTATCCACAATGTTCTTCCCACAGACACGGTGAAATTATGAAAATATCCAAATAGGAATGCGCAAATCTGAGCCGATTTGCGCATTCCTGGGCACCTCCTCAATCATACCAAAATGTAAGGCAATTCAGTTAGGAGAGTCATACAAATTCTTCGCGTACAAGATAATCATTGCATAACTCTACAATCCATGATTCATATGAATCAAAACCGAACAGAAACGAGTCGAAATTACGAGACAATTGGTCCTGTCTTCGTATACCCAACAATTCATCACAAAAAATCCTTTTTATTTCCCAAAAATATTTCTTACTAAAAAAAATTGTTCAGCATCCACCCTTCTAAACTACACAATCTTTCTTCACCATTCACAATTTTCATTCAACACAACCATTCTCAAAAAACATTATTCCTATATGCACACATATATATCTAACACCATTCCTAACCTAACTAATTAAAATCCAATAATATAATAGGACTTCCCAGTCGCTGGACTTTTACTCCGCCAGCTGGTGTTCTTCCCCCTGGTAGAAGTATTCTGCGGCCCCTCCTACAGAGCCAAAAAACATAAAACGCATCAAAAGGCGCAAAAATCGCTCAGACAAATATGCACAAACGCACAAAAATCGCTCAACTAAAACATACGCTCAACTAAAACATACGCTCAGAACTCATATCCTACTGCATGCCCAAATCTCCTGAGTGAGCGCCTCAACATCGCTAAAACAAAAGAAAAATCGCACAAAATAACACCAGTTCACTGTAGGAACTACCATCCCACAAAATCATATCGTAGGGTCTATCCTCAGATCGCCCTCAAACAACATCTCATCAGCTGACCACGCCCCTTTTCTATAGAGCCTCCTATATCTCAAAAATCTCCCAACATGGTCCTACCTCGACCTCCTAAAACAACATCATATCTGGTCTTTCGCTCGACCTTCTAATTCTCCAAAATGGTCTTCTTCAGGAGAACATTTCTCTGGGCCCACTCTTTCGCGGCTACCACTTCAACTTCGAAAAAGCAACTCACTTCATCTGCAGACTTTAATCACTATGACGATAATCATTTGGTAACAAACAACTACTTTCCGGGCTCATACCCCAACAAACATTGAATTAAAATCAACAAATACTCATATTTTCCACTAAATTTCTGCTTGCAATCGCCTTTTCAATCATTCGAAACATTTTACACCCTTTTGCTCCAAAAATAATATATCTCAACCTTTTTCCTAATTCCTACAACAAACTCTCTCAGTTGCTTCCATCGAGCAACCTACAACGATGAAAAACATGATCCATTACTTCCTCCAACAACCTACAACAACGAAAAACGTCCTCAAAGGTCACCAATCTCCTAAATACGCCCCTGCTATACTTTTCTCCGCAACTCACCCATTAGTCCATCAATAAAGGCCTACAATCAATAACTGCTTCTCCCAGCAACCAAAATCTTCATCATAGGCCCACAATTTCCTGCAAACGACCCCTGCTACTTCAATCCTGCTCTCCTCAGCGGCTCACAAAATCGCCCTTGATCAAAACCCCGACAAAACAAAAAATCCACATCACCATCCAGCTGCCAAAATCTCCAACACGGACAAATTGAGGCACTCACTTTCTCCTCAATACGGTCGCTATTCCTTACAGGTTTCCTAACACTTCTTAAAGTTATTATCCATGTAAGCTTAAAATTTTTCCCCATATTTAAATTTTCCATAAATACACAAAATTTCCAAAAATCCGCTTTTTCCGGGCTAACGAGTGCCTCAACCATTTTTTTCAAAAACAAGTCCTTGTCCCAATCCTGAAAAAAAAACATGTTTTCCACAAAATTCCCAAATAGAAGACTTCTTTCTCCACTGTACAATTTATTTCCAAAATCTCCTGTAATCAATAAAATCCTATAACAAAACTACTCCCCAAGACCTGAAAAAAAATTAAAATCCGCTCCATCAAGTCATGTTTCCATCTATTTTCAATTCCTGAAATATAAAATCCCTACTACTTCTTTTAAAATTATTCTACTAATTTCTCAGATGAAAACCAGAAAGTTCAATTTCAATTATTGGACTATTTCTGTATATTTGTATGTATGCTTAACATGCGAGGTCTTTTTTTGAATAACTTTTATTTTCAATGAATAAAATAGTACTTTTTCTTCAAGTGAAACTTCTCTGAATATACTAATAAAATCAAATAAACTTTCCTTCTCAATTAAAATGACTTTTTATTTTGAATTCAATTCATCTTATTCTTTACTCTAGTTTCAAATAATACATAAAATAACTTTAATACTTCTATTAAATGAAAAAAACATATATAAAAAAATATAACATCATTAAAAAAATCATCAAAAAATAATATCAATAAAATAGAATGAGAAAATATAATCATATGGCACTTGTGAAAAAGATTGAAACCATAAATTTCAAAACATCTATCAATATCAAATTTGTTTCAGTAAAAGAGCTCATATACTTTTATTTTCAAAATAAATGAAATCCGTATATCCCGTAAAACCCTCGTTTTTTATGTTTACCGATCATTCCCTAATATAATAAAACTTTTTGTGCATTGGCATCAATACAAATACGGGTGATTCACCTGCATAAAAACGAACAAATTTGGTACATGTGGTTCATCCCAAT
Source organism: Gonioctena quinquepunctata (assembly GCA_018342105.1). NCBI lineage: Eukaryota > Metazoa > Arthropoda > Insecta > Coleoptera > Chrysomelidae > Gonioctena > Gonioctena quinquepunctata. Next base: position 184,836 of record JAFIRS010001989.1, read on the forward strand.
AATGAAATTAAAGCCAGCGTTAAACTACTTTTTCCTAAATGCTTTGTACTTAACTTGTAAAATACTTGTAGTTTCCAATAACCCATTTTTCCAAATAGTTGTCCCATTTTTCGTAGACACTCGTATATATTCCCTTTCGATCTACCGACGCTATAAAATCCCATATTTAAACAACCCATTTCAACCAATGAAACACACTTTATTCCGAATCTTTATGTAAAAGATATCCCCCGACGCTGAAACAAAACATTAATACCAAAACATCGCGTTCCTAAGCTACGCCCAACGCCCGTTTTTCGGCAAATCCAAAAAAATTACCAAAAACATGGTTTACCGAATTACGACCACGTCCCGTAGAGGCGAAGCCCGCCGCGCGAATCTGTTTGGCAAAGCCAAAAATTAACCAAAAACCATGGTATACGGAATCACGGCACTCATGCCTGAGCCCGACCTGTCGAGGCGAAGTCCACCGCGCGAATTCTCTTTTCCTGTTTTAAAAATTCTAAACCCCGCCAACTTCATTTAATCTGACATATATACCCATACTTCATTGGTGGAATTACATCACCTGATTTCCCACTATATGAAAATTAGTAATCTTGGGTTTCACACAGATTCTCATGACATAACGAAATTTATATATCCTGTTTATAACGAAGCAAGCCGTCCCATTCACAGAACAAACAACTAATATTTTGCGATAAAACACGTCCCAATCCCATTATTATTCTATCTTTATAAGTAAACGAAATATTATTTCATGAAAGAAAATAAGAATTTTTGTATAACTAAGATATGAGCTCTTCCAGTAATTCTTGCAATACCAAAATTCCAATCACATAATTTACCAGAAAAATAATGCCCGTATTAGTAACATGGAACACGTGGTATGCGCGAGGGATACAAAGAGTTGCGCAGGGTACAAACGGGAACATAAAGATCAAAGTGCCGACGCCAAGTGAGTGAACTGATTCTTTAGCTATAAACTGTGGTATCAGAGTGATAACTCTGGGTGGGGGAAAGGGATCTCTAGCGTACTCACTGACGAAGCTTCCAGATGGATAGCTTAGTATGCTAATCCTCCCCTGCAGACCCACAACAACAATAACTGGAGTACCGTCTAGCGTAGCATATATGATCTAAGAATCTGACACTTCTTTGTTTTTCAGCAGTTCAAAAATAAGATTCGCATTCGTAAACAGCAAGTTTGAACCATTATACCTTTAGACAATGGTTGAACTCTTTTACGGCAAAAGTAGTGTTGAAATGGTTGAACTGGCCAACCGAAGAAAAATTTGTATTTTGGAAGATTGTTGGAATTATTAAAGATCGAGATTGATGGGTCTCCCTTGAGACTTTCTGACAATCAATTATCGAAGTTGAAACATATAATAACTCTCTCAATATACTTCCTGATTTCAATTCATTCATTCTTGATATCTTTATACCCAGCGAGCACAAAAACATCTCAGAGATGTTGAAAGTACGAGATTTTGAGACATTGAACATCCACTGTGATGTTCTGTTTATACATGAATAGAACAGCCAATGTTCGCCGCAGGTGGCGATTTTCAGGATGTCCCTGGGATGTCACAAAAATAACTTGTCCTAAGTTTTTTTGATATCCTTTTCATAGACACAACTGAACATTCCCAAAACGTTTTGGGCACATTAAATCGCCGTAAATACAATATTTTTAGAGATAACTTTTTGAAGTCGTTGTTATTTATTTGAACATTTGAAGGTGACACATTCTATTTGAAATGGAGTTATTTCTTTCATACCACCAGGATGTTCACCATGTAATCTAAATGGAGATTCTTCTTGAAAAAACTATCTTGACACATTCTGAGTGAAACTCCTCCATTAATTTATTTAGTTAGGATGACAGTGTTGATGTGGAAAACTAAAAATAAAGTTTTTCATAGCTTCCAAGGTTTTTATATTTCTTAGGGTACTGAAATTAAGGTTTCATCTCATGAAACAAAATTCAATGTGAAATATAAGATAATTGCAATATGATTAGATATTTTCTTATATAATTTGAATTGTATCTCTAGGAGGGAATATTTAGTTGAAATTATATTTATGAAAATATTTATTTTCGCAGTGATTCTTCAGTTTTATCACAAACCGAATTCTTCTATTTGAAGAGTCAATACATTTCAGTTTGCATAATTCTGTTGGAAAATAGGATTAGATATTTTCTCATATAATTTCAATTGTATCTCTGAAGATTTAGTTGAAATTATATTTTTTTAAATATTTACTTTCGCAGTGATTCTTCAGTTTTATCACAAACCGAATTCTTCTATTTGAAGAGTCAATACATTTCAGTTCGCATAAGTCTGTTACTCCCCATAATCTGAAAACTAACAAAGTTCCTAATGGAAAAATGTATAAAGAAAACAGGTCATTTTATTCGATAATCTTCAATGATAAGTTTCGAACACCCTAAAAAAAATACAATTGATTGAGGTTATATTATGTTTCTGGACTATGCTAATACATTTAATTCGTGTAATACTTACTTTATTTACTTAGTCAGTGATATCAAAAATGTCTAATTTGTATTGTTCACTACACTTCAAACACTCATCACTTTCTACGTTTTTCTCAGTTAGAAATAAAAAATAAACTTCAACAACGCTTCATGTGCCATACAGTCCAGTGTTATTCTGCGAGGTGTAACAGGTTCACCACACTGAATGGCCAAATTGTAACATGGCGGGAACTTCAAAATGAAGGCATAAAATGCGTGGATAGGTCATTTGGACATTGGTTTTTATTATAATGAATAATATTGGTTTCATTTGCTCATAAAAATATAAAGACTGTTATTTCTGTCCATTGTAAAATAGGAGGTATCCTTTAAAGTACTCTTTGGGAAGTGCGCATATTGCGTCTCAAAAAAACATCCTCATGCCTACAGTTTCAAAACATCCCAAAACCTCCCAGGGATATTTTTGCTCGCTGGGTATATAAAGGTTTCCGAAATAAAAAAAGGTTATTCAGCTTGAGTTTCAATTCACCTGATTTATGAGGCGTAGATATCGATGGTCGAACGCAGTGCGTAGACCTCTGGATGAAGGGAACCAGCTATTTTTGTGCATTCGGAATTTTATTGGGCTAGTCATTCGTCAAAGAATACGATTTTGGCAAAAATCAACACAATCAGGCTTATTCAGGAGTACATTGGATAATGCTTATTTTTCAATAACTAATAATCATGGGTGTTTCCTATTCAGGTGCATCTTGGTTGAAGTTGAAATAGTTTTTCAAACATTGGTCATTTCTCAATGTCAGTTCAACATTGGCAAAAAAACAATATCCCTATTCAGGAGACCATTTTTTGTCAAGAACAGATTATTTGATATTGAAATTTGAAATAGTACTCTGGACTACTATTTCAGAAGTTGGATCTTGAGTTTTGTAAGAGTTTGGTTGATCAGACGGCATTTGTGAAACCCCAAAATATAAAAATATACTCTTTTAGTCTTTTGGAAGAAAATATGCAATGATATGTATCACTTGAAATTGTATTTGCTAATTCAATCTATGAATGAAAATGAAAGATTATTATAATTTTTATCAATATTAATATATCCCATTACTTGTTTATTTTAATTTTATTCTCTCAAGGAACATAATCAGAAAAAAAGGTAGTTACAATCGCTATGAAGTGCTATATTGATTTGACTGAGGGAATATTCTGCAGTAATATGTTGAGTGCATGCAAAATTGATGAAAATCGTGCATGAATGTTTATTGCCTATAGAAACAGTTTGAATGTATTTTTGTTTTTTGACAATGAGTGACCCGTAGGGGAATACAATTTTCAAGGCAAACAACAAAAATGTATGAAAGCTGTTTCTTTAAGGCAACAAACCTGAATGCAAGATTTTCGGACCATTTTGCATGCAGGAAATATATTTTATAGACTATTTCCTGAATAAAATTATACAAAAATATCAGAAACAAATTTTATTTAGAACAATACAAGGTATTACAATCAAAAACACAATTATTATAAATCGTACTTGTAAAAGTGGCCTCCAGGCGGGAACTACCTACTTCCTGGGGCTTTTGACAACTTGAATTTCTTTTTGACAATGTTTTCGTGATGTTCGTCATCAAGTTGCAAGTAAAGTCAAATCAAATCAAATCAAAATATACTTTATTGTCGGAAGAAAAGTATCTCATTGACAAAGTCTTGAAAAAATAACAGTACATGTATATATATAATATAAAAACACATGTCACGCAACAATTAAAAGATAACTATAAATAAGATAAAACACATTCACATAAGCAAAAGCAACATATATAAAAATTTAGCACCTTATGTCACTTTTAGAGAACCAAATAATCAAAATGTACTTTATTGGCTGAAGAAAAATACATTCTTATTGTTAAAGTATCGAAGACTGTTCACACAAAGACAGTCGAGTCAAATATACTTAGTAGTCGAATGAAAGTTTTTCCACACAAAGTATAGTCTAAAATGGAACAATATAAATAATAAAATATAAAATATTAAAATGTAAAAATGTAAAAATGTAAAAATGTAAAAATGTAAAAATGTAAAAATGTAAAAATGTATATAAACATTCACGAATTTGTTGGAAATAGCAGTTGAGCTGCTGTGTAATTTGAAAACCGTTAGCATTAATATAAAATTAGGTAATCTGGTAGAATTCGTCGAGATTATAACAAGCATTCTCCGAAAGAAACTTTTTTACCGATTTCCTAAACTTTTGTTCATTTTCGATTTTTTTTAGGTGCAAGGGCAGGTGATTGAATAACTTCTTGCTTTCGTAGATTATGGAATTCTTAGTAAGAGTTGATTTGGGAATAGGCAGTTTAATGTTTAGAGAAGAGCTGCGGGTATTTTGCGTCGGCGACAAATATCTGAATTCTTTAAATTTTTTTTGGATCAAGCATACAGTTTCCAAAATGAAAATGCAGGCCAGGGGCAGAATTCCATGGACCAAAAATAATGGTCTACATGAGTCCCTCGAATTGGCTTTGCACATATATCTCAGAGCTCTCTTTTGGAGCATAAAAACTCTTTCGAATAAATAGTTCGCACACATTCCCCAGAAGCAAATGCCATAACGAAGGTGAGATTCAATAAGTGCGAAGTATGCATTCTTTGCCGCGGTTAACCCTAATTCATTGGATGTAACTCGTACGGCATAACAGCCAGACGCTAGCTTTTTGGATAAATTTAATATATGCCCTTCAAATTTCAGTTTGGCATCAATATTCAATCCCAAAAAAGTATTCATGGTTTTGTTACTGAGAGACTCATTTTCGAGAAATACATTGTTGATAACACACTTGAAGTTTATTATACATGTCTCAGAGGTATTGAAAGATAATAAGTTGGCGTCGCACCATTTTTTAATTTTACTCAGGTCCTCATTGATGATGTCTTCTAAAGATATGTTATCAATACCATGCCAAAGGATGGTGGTGTCGTCTGCAAACAGTGTACATTGTCCATGTATGTCGACATGTGTTAAATCATTCACATATAATAAGAATAACAGAGGGCCCAGTACAGAGCCTTGCGGTACTCCATGTTTGAGAGCTAGATGCTTCGAGTGCACATTGGAAATGATGACGCTTTGGAAACGTTCGGCCAGATACGATTGAAACCAGAGCAGAGTTACACCTCTGAAGCCATAGGTGTGCAGCTTTTGGAGCAGTATCCTGTGATTTACACAGTCAAAAGCCTTTGAAAGGTCACAGAACACTGCTGCAGCTATCTCCCCATCGTTCAACCTAAGAAACAGCCGCTCAAGAAATGCGAATATTGCATCATTGGTATTTTTTGAGGTTTGGAAGCCATATTGGTCTGTACTGAGAATACCATGTTTGATTATAAATGTTAACATTGTTTTTTTAACTAATCTTTCAATTACTTTCGCTAACGCAGGCAGCAAAGCAATTGGTCTGAAATTTGAAGGAGAATCGTGGTCACCACCTTTATATAATGGAATGATGTTTGCTATTTTTAAACAGCTAGGAAAAACACCAACTGAAAACGAGTGGTTGACTGCTTCTGCCAAAACATGTAGGAATGAGGGTGGCAATTTGAGCAGTAAGTTTACTGAAATATCATCCCATCCAGAAGAGTTCTTATTTTTATATCAACAATGGTTTCTCTGAGTTCAGTGGCATCTGTGGGAGCAAAATAAAAACTTTCAGGTACAGAAATATGGTCTAGATACGAACTGGGGTCAACCGAGGGTAATAATTTCTCGGCAAGCTTATCCGCTACAGAGCAGTAGAATTCATTTAAATCATCCGGATTCACATTCGGTTTCAGTGAATTTGAATTGTTTTTACCTCTCAAGTCATTGACAATTTTCCAGCATTCTTTTTGTTTGTTGCTTGACCGATTAATTCTAGAGTTGTAGTATTGAGATTTGGCAGTTTTGATCACTTTTCTATAAATATTTCTATATTTGTTGAAATAAGTAAGTCTAATTGAGCTGGTAGATGCATGGCCTGTTATTTTGATTAACTGATCTTCTCCTAATCCACGTTTGTCCAAAGTTGACACTGCAGAAGCTCTTAAAAAAGATTTTTTTTAATTTCAATTGAAATCCGGCCTATTTTGCTGCTTGTTGGGTCCACATGGACATCGTATTTTGACTAACTGAAACATTTTTGTACCACTTTTTTTATGCCAAAGTCTGGCTAATGGGATTAGCATCAGTTCAAAAGAGCCGTTCACATTGAGCATCTTGTCTCTTTTCAATATATTTATTTAAAAATCTAATCGTTTTTATGATGGGTTACCAACCACTTTGTACCCTTGTATAGTTCTTGAAAATATTGGATTATATTCTATCCTACCAGTTCCGTACCCAAATATGTCAATTTCAGGTTTGAATAAATGCATCATGTTATTCGCGGCCTTGCCGCCTCTCCAAGCTAGTTCATAAGATAATATATGAAATACCTTTTTCCCCAGGTTCCTTTGTCGCATGTATTTACCAGTTTTTTGAAATTCGTTACAGCATAATGCTGTAAGCTCGTTTTTCTCTTCTCAGGAAAATTTGGAGTTCGTTTCTTTTTGCTTTTCTTGCTTCTTTATCAACTACTTCTTCGAAAGGGTTAATTTTTCTTCTATAGTCATTGAAGTACTTCTCCATCAAAATTTTGGTGGTAGTATTGCAGATGGTCTTTACTGTGCACTCTTTATAGTCCTCGTCATCCATTTTCTGCATGTTGTATGCCCAGTAGAATATTTGTTAAAGATGCTCCCGAAGTTTCCTTATTAAATTGGTAGTGTCTCCATTTTTACAAGGCACAGAAAGAGAAACCTCAATTCCTCCACTCAGGAAGTGTACATATCGGCCCATCACCACAAGATTTCAGTTAAGTTGTAAAATTTTCCCAGATATTTTAGATGCCTAAGAGGCTCTATTAATCCATTAACGAGAATAGGATATTCTATTTCCTCATGATAAATGTAAAATTGTTTGTTGGAGGTTTCATTTTTAGGAATAGCCATTTCATATATAATGTTGATAAAGTTTTAACAGTAGTAAGCACTTCTTTTGAATTTTGAAAAGCTACAAATAACAAAACACATTTTGGTTTATGTGTTGAAATTTTTTACGGGACCCTAGGTTAAAAACCGAAACACACCCTAGGTTTTCTAACTGTCGGCGCCTTGTTCAGATAACTTCATGATATATACGTAACAGATATCTAAAAGACTTCCACATTTGTTATGATTTTTCAAGAAGATCTTCTGAATACGCCACTTTTTCAACATTTAAAATTTCCGATAACCAATACTGAATATTGAGAAATAACAATGTACTTCTGAATAATCCTGAATCGAAAATACCTGCATTCACTAATATAGATTGGCAACCTTGTGACATTGCATATCACAATGTCACTATCGGTCAAATGAATTAATGCACCTTCATTAACCAGCTCAGAATGAAATATTAAAAAAAGGAATAACCTAAATAAGTAAGTTCGGGAATTGAATTGTTGAAAATATGAACAGAATTGAAAAGGGGAACATTCTCAATTGAATATTGATAGAAAGATTTTTCTGTGAATTGAAAAATCCACGATTAAAATGAAGAATGATCATAAAATCAGATGTGTAATCATGTGCGACTGAAAGATAAACTTTAGTCACTATTATAGTTGAAAAGCTATCTTTATCGAAATACTTTTCTCTAGATTTTATGATTGTTGACATCTACATGACTTTTACTCTGACAACTGAAGGTATCTACTTTTGAGTAAGTAAAACCATTGTTTAAGGTAGTACCACCACGAGACAGTTGAATTAGGAAATTATTAAAATTTGGTATTGTTTAACATGTGAACAACACCTCTATAAAATTTTAACAAGTTTCACCATCCCGATAAATAAAATATATATATATATATATATATATATATATATATAATTGAAGTTGACTCAATTAACACGTAACATATGGACCATGCATAGGCAAACAGCACATTATTAATTCTACCGTTAGTACTAAAATTAAGAAGTTTATGAAAAACGAGGAGGAGCTAGAGCAGAATATCACAGATATTGTGAAAAAAAATCAAAGTGATTGACCATCTAGTTTGACAGATATAATCAAAACTACTCTCGTTATTCAAAATAGTCCACGGGAAGCGCACATTATTAATTCTACCGTTAGTACTAAAATTAAGAAGTTTATGAAAAACGAGGAGGAGCTAGAGCAGGATATCACAGATATTGTGAAAAAAATCAAAATGATTGACCATCTAGTTTGACAGATATAATCAAAACTACTCTCGTTATTCAAAATAGTCCACGGGGAAGCGCAAAGCCTAAAGGAGGAGGGGGGGGGGGGTCGTAGAGAAATGCGGATTGTGCCAGGGGACTTTTTAAAGAAGGACGGGGGACCATTTGAGGGTCTGAACGCGAAAAAAAACTCCTTCTCCTAGTTGACCCTATCAATTTTAACGATACCCCTCCTTCCCTCCAAAAAAAAAGTTCAAAAGGAGTAAAAAAAAAAAGTTCAAAAGGAGTACTACAAAAAGTCCATTGAAGTTTTATCGACAAACGATAATTTTTTCCCTATGACGTATGATTTCTAGTGAGGGTGTCCCGGGTCTGAAAGTTTTTTTTGCTGCGCTTTTCGGCGACATCAATTTTTTGAGTCGCCGACTTTCTATAACGAAGAAATTTTCTAAAGTCGATTGGGGGGGGGGGCAACTGCCCCACTTTAAAAGTTTTTTTTTTCGCGTTTCTAATCGAAAAGTCTTCTGAAATTTTTCGATTCCGTCGAAAATAATTTCCTAATTCAACTGTCTCGTGGCGGAACTACCTTAAAGAGGCTCTTTAAACAATGGTAAAACTGAAACTTATTTTATAGATTACATATGATTTCACATGTATATTATGGAAAATGGGGTTTGTATGGTTCGCATGGTTGATTTAATTCCCTATATATGTTTTCATCATTAATATATCCTGAAATTTTTTCGATTTCCCTCTTAACTCCACAATAAAGGATACAAGTTTTGATAAACATGTCTACGACTGAAGTGGCCTTCCAGAAGTGCTTTTCCCAGAAAAATCGTACATGGTCTCTCCATTGAAAAAGTAGTAGTTAAAAAAGGAATCTAGAGTTCTCAAATTTTTGGAGTCAGGTGGTAAACTTTTTTAATCAAATAATTATCTTCTATCTTACATTTTTCAATCAAGTCTCATTTATTATATCGATTTAAAAAAAATTTTGCTAGTTACATATCCGCCCTATTTTTTGGATCGCTAAACTTTGTGTTGCCTTGAATATTAACGTGATGGTATTGTGAAAGTACCACAACTCAAAAGACAAAATCAGAGTGAAAACTTGCATTTTCATTCAGATAATCATTTGATTTTCTATTCCAGTCTAAGAACTCATGTTGATGAATGAGGCAAAGAGGAATATAAGCACTCCTTTTTGGAAAATATTGTTGTTTGCATAAATACCCCAGTCACTTTTGGTAGTTCACCTGGAAAGTTTTCTGGGAGTTTTGAAAATTGGTATTTTCGCAGATTTCGACGTGCTCTTTTCGAATTTTTACTTTGCCACCTCGTAACTTTGCCGCTCGCGACACTATATTGAAAAAGTGGCGTCCAAAAACAGTTTTTTGACAATATATCATTTCCGACTCGTTTTACGATGAAAATAGTTATGTAATAATTTATTACATAACTAACTATAACTAGATAAAATTTTCAAAAATGTATGTGCTAAAACTATTTATTTTATAAAAAAACGTTAGTACATGAATTTGATTAAACCAAGAGTTGCATCTCATTATTAACATTGATAAATTATTTTAATATCCTGAATAATAATTGAGACTGCGCATGATTTTCTGTAATAAGCTGAGGGGAGTATAATTTTGCAATAATATTCCATCAAGACATCAAAAAATTCCTCTACTGAGTTTTCAAGACAAACAAAATTAGATTTGCCCAAAAATTAATTTTCCCAATAATTAATGTACCAAATTTAAAAAGAAATAAACGTACTGTGGAATAATCAAAATCTTTTTAGGTCGAGGTGAAGTTTTTTGACAGTATAATTCAGAGGAAGTTAACGCGGAATGTATTATTTCCTTGCTGAACATTGGTAATTTTAAATAAATAATCGAACCCTTTCAGATCTGGAGAGAGGGACTCCTCTACAAGTTTCTCAATATGGTACCGTGCAGCCGAATAGCATCCCTGTTGAACAACATGCTAATGCGACAGGCCTTTCCAAATAATTACGGGAGGGAGCAAGAGCAAAATGAGACATCTCAATAACGGACTGCCTCAAGGCTCGGTACTCGCACCTGTCTTGTTCAATATATACATTTCCGACATGCCGCACACAACGTCAAGAAAGTTCGGATATGCTGATGATCTGGCTCTCGCACCGCGGAGTAAAACCATAGAGGAGGCCAGTAACACGCTGACGGAAGATCTGGCCATGCTGGGGGGATACTTTGCCGACTGGAGACTAATCCCTAATATGGATGATGTGCTTCCACCTAAATAATAAACAAGGACGACTAGAGCCCCAAGTGTACTTCAACAATAATTTACTATGCTACAATCCCTACCCAAAATATCTAGGGATAACAATGGACCGAACTCTTTCATACAAAAAACACCTAGAGAACACCGCAGCTAAAATAAACACCAGAAATAATATAATCCACAAACTCTGCGGTACTACTTGGGGCGCGAAAGCATCCACCCTCATAACTTCATCCCTTATTAGCCTTGTTTATTCCGTAGCCGAATATTGTGCCCCAGTCTGGCTAAACAGCTGCCATGTGAAGACTATCGACACCAAATGAGACACCAATGAGAACGATCAGCAGATGTCTGAAAAGCACACCCTGGCCCTGGCTCCCGGTTCTGAGCTATATTGCACCTCCCACCATCCGTAGACAAGAGGGCTTAGTTAGGGAATATAATAAAATAATATCAAACCCCCTACTCCCAGTGCACAGTGACCTTCCCGATGCCGCCTTGCAGAGACTGAAATCTAGAACCCCCCATCCCTCCCCCCCTCCCCTTCCACTAGCAGAACAACTTGTGGGAGAGAATTTCAACTTGACCGATAAATGGAAAGAAACGAAGAATAAAATTGGAAAGTCTTATCGATACCTGAAGTCAAGAAAGATCGGGCGCGACCAGTGGATGATGAGTGACCACCTGCCAGGAGAGACTCGCGTTTAAAGGGCCCCGAATAACTGCAGTATAGTAGCCTATTCACAGCTGCAGGTATCATATCAATGAGCACGATATGACGTTAAGATGGATGTTGAGCTCGTTAAAGATCCCTACCTCTGGTTGGAAAGACCAGAGGATTCGGCAGAATTTCCGGTTGGGGGAGTGTGTTTACTGGTCGTAGAAATAGGCCGACGTTAAATAAATATTTTTTTTATAATAATATCGGCTATAATATCATATGAAGTGGAATGGAGAAACGTCACGTACCTGAATTTATCAAGCAGATGAGTGAAGTCCTCTCTCAACATAATATACCCTAACTGGACTTTGTCACCTAGGACCAGGATTATAGGTTTGATTCAAATGGAAATATATTCGTTCATTAAAAGTGAACGCACATTATCCACAAGTTAATCAATCTGAAGCTCCCGTTTTCCGTTATCTCGTAACATAATTCATTTGAAAGCGAAAGTAATGTTTTGTTATGACCACTTATGACAAATTCACTAACCCCTTTTTCCCCCTCTAGGGACAACATTTTCATATAAGGTTGAACACGATTTATTTGTTTGTAGCCGAGAGCCATAACATCAAATTTTATGGCCCTAACTTAAAAACTAACGGAACCCCCATAAAAAAACCTCTCCCTCTCACCCCTTTGGGGGTTGAATAAAAAAAACTGAAACACGTGTTACTTTAACAAAGACCTCAAATACCAATTTTAATTATCCTAACTTGAAAACTAACGGAACCCCCGTACAAACTTTCACCCCTTAAAGGGTTGAATTTCTAAAAATACTGAAACACATATTTATTTATTTGTAACAAATACCAATTTTTATGACACTAACTTGACAACTATTGGAACCCCCATACAAACTTTCCCCCATTTCACCTCTTTAGGGGTTGAATATCTAAAAACACCGAACTATCTATTCCTTTTTTGTAACAAAAACCTAATATTTTTATGACCCCAACTTAAAAACTAACGGATACAAACTTTCAACCCTCATTTTAACCCCTTTAGAGTGGTTCGGTTAGCGCGCGCGTCAGCCGGATCGGATGCTTAAACAAAAAAAAATATGTCAACCAATTAAATATGAATATTAAAGAATGAAAAAATTCAGGAAATTTCTAAATACATGAATAAACAATAATCCGTCGGCAAAAAATGTTTACCGAAATTTTTCTATTAGTTATGCTTTTATTAATTAACAATTCTCAAAAGTTGAACATTAAAAAATCAAAATTGCATTTTTTTTCTTTGAGCTATTCTTCAAAGTCCTAAAAAACGATCCCCGCTGGAAAATTAAAGAAATTGTGATTTTTCCATTTTTTATAAACATGAAAAATGAAAAACAAATAAAGCATTTCATTTTTTTTTCAAAATTTGCCGATTGTTTTGTTTTTTCATTGTTGAGAGCTACATAAAAATGAATTTATGAATATGTTTACCCCCATTGTTTAAATGATTGTTTCAAACAAATGTATTGTTTATAAGATAATCCAAATTTTTTTTTAGAAACTCAATAATTTATAAAAATAATAATTTTCAAGAAAAAATGTATTTTTTTTATTATTGCTCAAAATCGCACTTTTTTTTAATAATAATAATAAATCATTATTATTCTTTCGTATTTCGAAAAAAAATTGTATTTGTTTATTTAATAAACAATTTGTTATAAAGAAAGAAATTTTGGCGTTATATTTTTTCAATTGTACAAAATAAAACAAAACGTGTCGTTTTTTGGGGATTTTTTTCTTTTTATTTCTAAGAATTTTGAATATTTTCATCTTTTTAACTTTACCGTTCGCACCTGGTTTTTTATCTTTTTAATTAATATAACTTTTAAACTATTGGAGATACGGCAAGAACATCCTTATTCTTCATTAACTAATGAACAAATTAAGCTTCCAATCGAAGCTCTAACTCAATTATTTATTTAATTTCTTGCAATTATTTATAAAAATACTTCCAGATATTTTTTTAGGCTTTAAAATAAATATCTCATAAACTATTACAAATACGACAAGATTATTTCAAGACTTTTTCATGTTTCGTTAATCAATAAACAAATTGAGCTTTTGGCTGAAGCTCTAGCTCTATTATTTATTAAATAATTTGCTATTATTAGTAAAAATGTATTGAGATTATATTATTTATAATAATTTATATATTATTTTCGTTTTTTTTTCAAATTACTCAGGTAATAGAAAATACAATATATCCCATTCATTCGTCAATAAACAAAAAAACTTTATGCACGCTCATCATTATCATTAAATCCTCATTTTATTCTAATGTCTGGAGTCTACAAGAACAATCCATGAAAAGTTATAAATCAATAAAGTTCGTAAAATTAAAAACCATGTCTAAATTACTTGTAGTTGTTGTTGTAGTTAAAAAACTCTGAGTTTTTTTTTTGTTTAAAAACGTTTATTCATAATTCATAAAATAATAGAGTTAGAGCCTCAGCCAAAAGCTCAATTCGTTTATTGATTAACGAAAAATGGAAAATACTTGAAGTAATCTTGTCGTATCTGTGATAGTATTAGATATTTAAATTTTAAAGCCTAAAATGAATTTCCCGAAGTATTTTTACGAATGATTGCAAGAAATTAAATAATTAATTGGGTAAAATTTCTAAATTTTGATAAAAAATTCATACTCTCCGACCCCGAAGACCCCCACATACCAATTTTGAATACAATCGTACCACAATCACAAAACTCCTCCGCCATTTTGGAGCCGCTATCTTAAATTTTGAAGAAAAATATCCGTCCCCAAAAACCCCCACATACCAACTTTGAATCGAATCGGACCATAATCACAAGACTTTTGTCCGCTATATTGAGCCGCCATCTTGAACTTATGAATTTTGACAAAAATTCTCAATTTTCGTCCCCGAAAACACCCACATACCAATTTTGAATCGAATCATACCATAATCACAAAACTCGTCTGCCATCTTGGAGCCGCCATTTTATTTTTTCTCTAACAAAAATTTCAATGCATTTTTCCACCGGAATTATGAACACCTGCCAAATTTCAGCTCAATCGGATGTCGGCAAGTGCTCCACAAATGGATTACAAGTTTTGAACAGGAAATAATGATATACGAACGAACAAGTTAAATAAAACCTTGTAAAAAAGGGCTGGATGTTCTTGTAGTATCTCCAACAGTTTATAAGTTATATTAATTACAAAGATAAAAAACCAGGTGCGAACGGTAATATTGAAAAGACAAAAATGTTCAAAATTCTAAAAAAACAAAAATTTAAAATTTAAAAAAAAAATACAATTTTCTTTTTATTTTAAATTTAAAAAAAAAAAAATTTTTTTTTAAAAATTTTAAAGAAACAATATTTTTTTTCTAAATACGAAAGAACAATAGAAATTATGATTTAAAAAAAACGGTTCCTTAATATTAATATTTACTTGCAAAAACAAAATGTTAATTAATAAGTGCGATTTTAGGCAATAATTTTTTTTAGGAAACCATTTTTTTCTTAAAAATTTTTATTTTTATCAATGATTAGGTTTCCAAAAAAAAATTATTATCTTATAAACAATGCATTTGTATAAAACTATTATTTAAACAATGGGAGTAAAAAAATTTTAAAAATCATTTTCATGTAGTTTTTAACAATGAAATAACAAAACAATCGGCATATTTTGAAAAAAAATATTCAATGTCTTACATTGTTTATAAAAAAATGAAAAATCACATTTATTTATTTTTCCAACGGGAATCCTTTGAAGAATAACTCTAAGAAAAAAAAAAGAAATCGATTTTAACAATTATCAGGGTTTTTATGTCAATGTTCAACTTTATTGATTGTTAATTAATAAAAGCATAACTATTAGAAAAATTGCGGTAAACATTTTGGCCGACGGATTATTGAATATTAAGAAAATACCTGAATATTTTTATTTCTTAATATTCATATTTAATTGGTTAATATAACTTTTTTTGTTTATACATCCGATCCGGGTGCCGCACGCGCGAACCGAACCACCCGTTGTTACCCGTATTTTTACCGCTCAATTAAAATTATAAATATTGGTGGTGCTGCACCATATTTTAAGAAATTTCCTGCTCCCTTTGCATCTTTTTTTCGATTTTGGATATCTGCAATAGTCTTCGAGATAATTGTTTATAACTTTTGCAATTTTTTCAAACAGGAGTTTTTTTTTTAACTTTTTTCTAAAAGCCATTACGAATCGAATGACACCTCACTCATAATTTTCCGTTTCCATAGAAAAATAATGGTCCTAAAAGCACTAGGTAGTTGACTAGACTAATTAACCCTTCTTGAACAGATAACTGATATTTTTACATCCAAGGGGAGAAAAACCACAAAAAATGAAAAGCACAGAAAAACTTCAGGGGTTATCAACACTCAACACACAGTTTGTGTACCTATCTTTGACCGTTCGCTTCAAAAACGTGTGCCTGCCTTTTAATATTGCATATCATTGACGCAAAATCACTTCCTCAGAATGTGATACAACCAGTGCAGGCTTCCATGTCAAAGGTCAAAATTACCACCTCTGCGGCCCCAAGGTTATTATATATAATAACCATGTGCGGCTCTAAAAGATGTATCGGTTAGGTAGCTACTTGACTTTCTTCCTCTTCGTTCTGATGATATTGTTTTTCAATAATGGAAAACGCGTTTTCAATTAATTATAACAAATGTTCATGTTGTTTTTCCAAATGCACTTTTATCAAGTTGATAAGGTGACGTCGACCGGTCGATCCCCCTCTCTCTAGAAGTAGCGAGTAGCGAGTATAAAACCAAACCAATCTTCGTTTCGTTTTATAACCATATTTTTCGGCTTCGATTCGAAATATTTTGTTGTTAGGTGAAACTTGTGTACTCGGAAATGGCATCCAGAGACAGAGCAACAGATCAACTCAATGACCACAAAAAGAGAGTGAATGAGGTGAGCATTACAATATTAAAACCATTGTGTTTACACATTATTAAGGTTAAGTTCAAGGAGATTTCATGTTAGGGTGGATGAAATAAATTTGCAAATAGGTTCCTATATATTCGGAGAATAAAAAATATAAGTTAATGAATGCATGCTTGATCTTATTTTACCCACTACCATAGGTCTCGAGACCACAGTATAAAGCTGAGAACGACTATCAAGTGAATTTAAGAAAATATTTACAATGCTCGAACGTTTGTAAACAAAAACAATAGGTACCTATTTTTCTGACGGATGACATAGTCCCGTCAAGTAGATGTACCAGATAACCTGCGTGAGTGCATTAACTGGACAACAAATATGGAATGTTGAACGTGAAGAGATATTATATTTTTTTTATCATATTGATATATAAAGACAGAGGCGTATCCATATGTGCTCACAAAGTAGACTAAAATCAAGATTTTTTTAACACGCTCCCAAACTCCCTAACTTTGGAAACTTAAAAGAATAGCAAATTGCCATTTTAGCAACTTAAAACTTAAAGTCGTAGCAAAATTTTAGTGACTCAAATTTGTTTATTCAGAAAACTATTAATCGAATTTGGAAAGATGATTCAGGACACGCTAAACATATAAATTAATCGATATTTTCCAATGGAAAAGATCGGGAAATATTTTTTAACAAGAAAATTATGGTCACACACCATGAGCTCAAAAGAATATGTTTGCCTAGCCTCCTAATACATTACCGTTTGGATGGTGGATTCAAAATGTATAGCATATAGCAATACTTTTACCAGCGATTGTAGGGGAAAGTAAGTGTTGTTATTGTCCTAAAATTAAAGAGAATAAACCCTTAAAATTAGAAAATGGCTGTGCGTGGGCTCTTGCACCTAAGCCAATGAAGCAATTTGAATAAATTTAGTATTTGAATTCTTTCACGATTTTTTCCACACTATATGTTCCATTTTTCTAATTTCAGAAAGTGGTGTTCAATAATATTCCAAAAAATATGTCGTAACTCGAAAAAAATGTTATCAAAAAACGCCAAGAAATTTTTTTTCCATAAATTTAAAGATTTTCTTAAAAACGACCAAAATAATAGTTTTTTTATATGACGAACGTCATAACCAGTGTCGATGGATTGAGATCAGTTAAAAGGGAATTAAAATATATGCGGTTCCCATTCTGTTCTTTTCAAAAGCTAATACAAAAAAAATTGCACGCAGCACGTACGCATATGCCTATTTCAATTATTTC
Source organism: Gonioctena quinquepunctata (assembly GCA_018342105.1). Taxonomy (NCBI): domain Eukaryota; kingdom Metazoa; phylum Arthropoda; class Insecta; order Coleoptera; family Chrysomelidae; genus Gonioctena; species Gonioctena quinquepunctata. The sequence continues at coordinate 202,789 of JAFIRS010001989.1, forward strand.
ATTCGTGCCTCATTATGCTTAGTTATTACATAAACTTGCTATTTCAGTACTTTCATTTCAACCTAGAACCCCAGTAAAATTTCAAGATTTTTGGAACGAAGTTCCTTTACGCGGCTTGCGGTAGGTTTTGACTGGTTTTGACCTCGTCACGTAAGAAAAAAGCGTTATATACAAGTATGTTTGACAACTACACTTGGTCCTGTCAGAATTAAATGTCAACTCAATTCAGTTCAATTCCTATATAGGGAAATAGGAAATGCAAAATTGATGGAATAAGGGATTTTGAACTTACTACACAGTGTTTTTTTTTAATTTTCCCTCGAGCATTTTGCCTCTAGGAAATTTTATTATCAAAGATTAAACCACGAAAGCGAATCTTGAGTGGTTTAATCAGATAATAATACCGCAAAGCGCACTCGGTAAAATTTCCAGGCAAAATATTCTTTCGAAAATTTCAAAAAAATTTGAGCGACTATTTCCCTCATTATTTTTAAACCAATGAAATGGCCAAAATTTCAAACTAGAGAACCAATCAGGTCAGTTTTACAGTGATAAAACCACTAATAGATTCGATATTGTTTTGCGATAAAACGACACATAAGTCCTGCCAGAATTATATGTCAGCATATTCAATTTCTATATAGGGAAACAGGAAATGCAAAATTGATTAATAAGGGACTTTCAACTCACTATTACAGTGATTTGATATTTTAATTGAAATATACCTTTTTAAGCACGTTAAAAACCCCAGATTTTCAAGTGAGGCCATGAATGATTGAAATCTGTTATTTTCATGATGTCAACAATAATTCTCATGGTCTAGTGGATACCGCATCAGTCTCTCACCCGGGAGGCTCGGGTTCTATTCCGTATCCAGGAGCTTCTTTTTTAATCGGTTTTAGATACAAACATATTTGATAGTGAAAAATGTATATATATTTTAGGTTTTTGGGCGAGTTCACGAGCAGCGAATGATCATTGTAAAGGAATGAATCTGTAAAACGAAGCATTTAGGAACGGACACACGATTCCTTCAATTTTGGAACGAGAAGAATTGCTGTAATTTTCCCTGTTGAAAATTCAATTATAACATGAAATCTGATAATTTTATCCAGTTTCAAATGTGATTCGGGAAATATTCTCATCAAATATCATTCGTGCTAGAGGATTTTATCGCAAAATTTTTGAAATTTTTCCTTAAGCATTTTGCCTCTAGGAAATTTAACTCGTGCAATTTGCGGCCTTATTATCAAAGATTAAACCGCTCAAGCTTCGCTTTCGTGGTTTAATCAGATAATAAAGCCGCAAATCGCACTCAGTAAAATTTTCAGGCTTTCTCGAAAATTAAAAAAAAAAATGAGAGATTAAAATCCCTAGCATATATGATATTACCCTCGATAAAACCCTAGCACTTATCATATTACCCTCGATACATGAGCGGATATCTACCTATGCGAATACAAGTCGGAAATTATCGTTGAGTGGTAATACGTGGAAGATATATTTTTGATTCTTTTATATTTCTATATAACGTGTGTTTAGGTGATTATATCTTTTTTTGGACATAATTTCTTATGTTTTTTGTATGCCGAAGTTGAATTAATGGTTTACATTGAATATGTGGCACGTCAATTTGATATAATCTAACGAATAGTATTATCAGGAATAATATACATTTTACTGTAGCGGAGGAGTTTGGAAAAAGTATATATAGGTATAGTATTTCTTGGTATTACGTGACAATTTCTACCAGTCAACACCTACCGCAAGCCGCGTAAAGGAACTTCGTTCCTGACAGGGGTCCCCCTACCGCACACGTTTTTTTTATTTGGGGCAATTTATTATTTTTCCTAAAAGATGATCCCTCACTCACTAGTAAAGTACCATTTTCTCCCTTGAAGAAAATCTGAATGAAACTGAATATGAAAAATACATTATTTAAGTATGGAGAGCTGAATGCGTAGAAACAATTTTAAAATGTTTTTTCTACTATAGAAGCCTGAGACTTGGAATAATTCAAATAGTTTAATTAAGTAAAATTATTTCATGTACATTCATCTATTTTGTTCTGTATTTTATATGTATATATATATATATATATGATAGATAGATAGATTTATTTCACAACTTTACATTAAATGTTTGCTGCAAGTTATATATATATATATATATATATATATATTTATATATATATATATTTATATATATATATATATATATATATATATATATATATATATATATATATATATATAATATATATATATATATATATATGTGAATTGCATCAGATTATTGATAGTGACATCTATAATCTGTGCGGTGAACTTGGACCTAATATCTAGAATTTTAAAATCACGAGATTTCGTGCACTTTAACAGGTCACTAACAAATTGTTAGAAAGGCCTACCCACGATATCAATAGTCGTACTTCTATGCGTTTAACGCAAACATCGATATCGAAAATAGAGAAATCTGTTACGAATCCAAAAGACACACCATCCGTCTACAGCCTGTTTCTGGTTTCCCAATCATCAGGACGGCTTGTGGTCTCTTTCAAATTCGCATCAGATTTCTCGTTGGTTCATAGCCTTAGGCCAATACAAACATGTGAATTGCATCAGATTATTGATAGTGACATCTATAATCTGTGCGGTGAAGCTGGACCTAATATCGTAGAATTTTAAAATCACGAGATTTCGTGCACTTTAACAGGTCACTAACAAATTGTTAGAAAGGCCTACCCACGATATCAATAGTCGTACTCTCATGCGTTTAACGCAAACATCGATATCGAGAATGAGAGAAATCTGTTACGAATCCAAAAAGACACACCATCCGTCTACAGCCTGTTTCATGGTTTCCCAATCATCAGGACGGCTTGTGGTCTCTTTCAAATTCGCATCAGATTTCTCGTTGGTTCATAGCCTTAGGCCAATACAAACATGTGAATTGCATCAGATTATTGATAGTGACATCTATAATCTGTGCGGTGAAGCTTGGACCTAATATCGTAGAATTTTAAAATCACGAGATTTCGTGCACTTTAACAGGTCACTAACAAATTGTTAGAAAGGCCTACCCACGATATCAATAGTCGTACTTCTCATGCGTTTAACGCAAACATCGATATCGAGAATGAGAGAAATCTGTTACGAATCAAAAGACACACCATCCGTCTACAGCCTGTTTCATGGTTTCCCAATCATCAGGACGGCTTGTGGTCTCTTTCAAATTCGCATCAGATTTCTCGTTGGTTCATAGCCTTAGGCCAATACAAACATGTGAATTGCATCAGATTATTGATAGTGACATCTATAATCTGTGCGGTGAAGCTTGACCTAATATCGTAGAATTTTAAAATCACGAGATTTCGTGCACTTTAACAGGTCACTAACAAATTGTTAGAAAGGCCTACCCACGATATCAATAGTCGTACTTCTCATGCGTTTAACGCAAACATCGATATCGAGAATGAGAGAAATCTGCTACGAATCCAAAGAGACACACCATCCGTCTACAGCCTGTTTCATGGTTTCCCAATCATCAGGACGGCTTGTGGTCTCTTTCAAATTCGCATCAGATTTCTCGTTGGTTCATAGCCTTAGGCCAATCAAACATTGATTGCTTGGATTCGTAACAGATTTCTCTCATTCTCGATATCGATGTTTGCGTTAAACGCATGAGAAGTACGACTATTGATATCGTGGGTAGGCCTTTCTAACAATTTGTTAGTGACCTGTTAAAGTGCACGAAATCTCGTGATTTTAAAATTCTACGATATTAGGTCCAAGCTTCACCGCACAGATTATAGATGTCACTATCAATAATCTGATGCAATTCACATGTTTGTATTGGCCTAAGGTATGAACCAACGAGAAATCTGATGCGAATTTGAAAGAGACCACAAGCCGTCCTGATGATTGGGAAACCATGAAACAGGCTGTAGACGGATGGTGTGTCTTTGATTCGTAACAGATTTCTCTCATTCTCGATATCGATGTTTGCGTTAAACGATGAGAAGTACGACTATTGATATCGTGGGTAGGCCTTTCTAACAATTTGTTAGTGACCTGTTAAAGTGCACGAAATCTCGTGATTTTAAATTCTACGATATTAGGTCCAAGCTCACCGCACAGATTATAGATGTCACTATCAATAATCTGATGCAATTCAATGTTTGTATTGGCCTAAGGCTATGAACCAACGAGAAATCTGATGCGAATTTGAAAGAGACCACAAGCCGTCCTGATGATTGGGAAACCATGAAACAGGCTGTAGACGGATGGTGTGTCTTTTTGGATTCGTAACAGATTTCTCTCATTCTCGATATATATATATATATTTTATATATATATCCGCCAAAATCTTGGAACCATATGGGATTTTTTTTATTAATAGTTTCTCAGAAAATTTAATTCTTCATAAAACTTGGTGCATTTAATTAGACCAAATACGCGCATAGCCGTTATTATCAGTGGCGTCCGGCTAAGCGGGAATCGGGCGAAATTCTAAATTCACTATAGAGTAAAGTTGTTTGCAATCAAAAGATATTCCCAGTTATCCAGTTTAGTCTACCAATTACTAATTTCAATAACTGCTTGATGAGTTGGCCTCAATTTTCAATGGGAATTAGTGACAATAATTTTTGCGAATTAAATTACTAAATTAGCAAAAATTGTCTGTCGAAGCAATTAACTGCTCTAACAAAATCTTGAAGATGAGTTCAAAAAAACAGTAATCGAAAGATAATTAAATAAAGCCAGGATCCTTAAAAAAGAGTTAAATCTTTATAAGAAAAATATTTGCTGAATAATTAATAACCACAAAATAAATATTTAAATTAAGACTTGGTAGGTAGGTGTGGATAAGTGGGATAAGTGGGAATATCTTTTAATTGCAAACAACTTTTTTTAATAACATTTTTCGATATCTTCCATAGTAATGTCACTTTACTCTATAGCAAATTTAGAATATCGGCCGATTTCCGCTCAGTCTAATTGAATGCACCAACTTTTATAAAGAATGAAATTATCTGAGAAACTATTAATAAAAAAAATTCCCATATGATTCCAAGATTTTGGCGGACACTGTATATATATATATATATATATATATATATATATATATATATGTGTATATATATATATATATATATAATATTTTGTGCTGGAGCACTGTCTCGAAAACCGCTCGTTCTAACCGATTGTAAATCCTATAGTCCGCGATTTCATTTCCGAATCTGTATTATTTTTCTCGATGTACCCCTTCTTTATCCACTCCATTGTTCTCCATTTGTACTTACTGAATTGAAATGAATTAGCTCATCTATCGAAATTCTAGAAATACGCCATGCACATAGTTTCGTATTCAGCCATAACAGATTGTTACATTGGTTACATATTGTATATTTCCTTCTTCAAGAAAAACTTGAAATTATATTTCCTCAATCAATAAGAATCTAGCTGCGATCATCTGATCTTTCTTAGTTCAATTCAATGTTCATTAACAAAATATTGAAATAGGTATTTTGTGTATTTTAATATTAACGTTATAGTTATTACCACACACAGTGATCCTCGTACGCTGAACAATTATCAGTATGAGCTTTACGCGGCGACAGTCCATTGCGGGATCAGCTTAGATTCTGAATATTATTATACCTTCGCCAAATATAAAGCAAACTGGTTCAAGTTCAATGATTGTCACTCGGACTACATCTGAAGATCTGTGATCTGTGCAGATTAAAACCCTCCCACCAAGGTTACAGTTTTACTCCCAAGTAAAACAATCGATGAAGTTGTACAACTTAAGAGTAGGAAGTAGGAAAGACGAATCTTGTAGAGTAATGTCAATATTTGAATTGTTAGGTTTTTGATTGTACAATTGCTATGCGTGGATATAATCTACAGTGAAGAAATATCTTGTTGTAATCTTGTAGCAAGTGATAATCATAATGACAATAATTTTCCCTTTTACAGAAATAATAAATTAAAACAATGATTTCATTTATTATAAATATAAATAAATAAAACTATCAAATATGGTCGTGAAAAAGGAATAGTATATGTACCATGAGTTGTACTTTAAAAACATTAACCGCTTACAATATTTTCAGAAACAAAAACATGTTATTTTAATTAAATCAATCTCAAAATCGAAATAAGAACAACCTACAATTTTCATTGAATAAGGATAACGTGATATATGGATTATATTATCGTTGATATAAATCATTGCTTGAATTATCATCGAAATGTTTTGGAAGTGATAGCAAGATTATAAGAATACGGGGCCTGACTTTATTGAGGAGCTGTAGAATACCGAGTACCTACACTATCTAGACCACGTATTCTCTCAAATTCCACTCGAAAGTTCCAAATTCCAGTGAGTATTAGTGCAGATTAACACTCGGACATCGATAAATAAACTTCGATGTATTTCGTAGAGGAAATTGAATGCTGAATCATTGTTTACGTTAAACTTTAGTCTAATTTATTCTTTAGCAACTCATATATTATATCCTTTAAATTGAATTTGTTCAAGTTCATTTGAGTGGAACGATTTTTGCCGGCATTTTCTTTGCGAATGGTTGTGGCTGGATTCTGACATGGTTCATACCCCAGCATACTCATACCGCATGCATTTTATACAGAGACAAATGTTAACGTTGTAATTTTTGAACAAATAATTCTTACTCTTTTTATTGATTGTCCACAGGATACGTTTGTAGATAATATGAAGTTTTACATATCAAAATGTCCAGAATTCAAATGCAATTTCGGAGAAAATATGATTGAGGTCTGCACATTTTGAGATGGAGCAGTTTCTGGATATGCCCTTGGTTCTTGTAACCAAACATTTTTTCGATTGCAACACGGCCACGATTGATCTTATAATGAATACATGTGGAAAATAAACCGGTTTAATTTGTTTCAAGTGGTCAAAGAATGCGTTTATTGGTCAATACTTAATATCACAAGTAATTAAAAATTGTATTGGATTACACACACACACTTTCCCACTCTTGCCATATCGAATTCTACTCCACCAAGAGTCTATTCGATGATTCAAGGGGTGGGATCGATGGACAGACACACAATGATATTTTTTTATTTCTGTGTTTTTTAGGCTATATAAGTACAATCGACCCCTATTAGTATTACAGTACTTTCTCCTATAGTCGTTAATGACTAAAAATGTATTTTTGTGCCGACAAGTTAGTTATACGTGAATTGCTTGAACAAAGGCGATGATGGACGCAGATTACCTAATTATCGGAAAACTTTAATTTCCCGCCTTCCCGTGATGCCATGCCCACAGTGTTGCTCCACTGACTTCACCCAGGATGAATATTGTACAACCATCCTTGCCTCAGTTTTCTCAAAGGAATGGGCAGACTCCTTTCTAAATAACTACACTATCCGAACACACACCCGTATATACAGTGTCCGCCAAAAAGTATGTACCATATGGGAAAAAAGTTTATTATTGGAGTATTGGAAAAAAAATTCTGGGGAAAAGTTTGTGCATGTCCGATTACCTAAAAATCGATTTTGACACATGTCACGCGATCGCTAGTATGGCGGCAAATTGAAAAATATTGCTATGAAAAGGCGAAAAGTGGGGTAAAATGGCAAGATATCAAAAAAAGTTAATTGAAAAAGTACTTAGAATTCAATTCAAAATTGGAAATACCTATTTTTTTGAATATTTTCCCATCTATTTAAAAATATCAAATTTTTTTCTTATGGATAGCTTGACTATACATTTGCATTTCAATGATAATGACAGAACTTTCTCATTTTCTCCTCACCAGAGGGCACTATATTTAAAAATAGGATTTTGTCAGAACCCTTGCTGTTACATCGGTTTGTATCTAAGTTATATCAGAATTCCACGACCATTGTGATAACATGACACTTCAAAAACATCGTCTTTTCTAGATTATAATCAAGTTTCGCTGATAATCGTGCATGAACATTTCACTTCGTACATAAACTGGAAAACTATATCGCACTATTGATCTAAAATAGAAATTCTGAATATTTTCATAGTTTTTTCAGCATTGCTCGATGGCTAATTATTCTGCAGAACAGAACAGAACATTCTGCAGAACAGGTTTTTTTATTCAATCAAGTAATTCAAATATTCTATAAACAAAACAACAAATTTTCAACTATTTCTATATAATAACAATTCATATCTCAATATGCCTTCTTTCTCTTTCTATACATAAAATCGTTTTATGGAATATCTCTTTTCGAACGTTCAACAAAAAATTTGGAGAAATTTCTGCTGCACAATGACGGATAGTTTCTTCCAAGTGCTCAATATTTCGAAAAGGTCTAGATTTGTAAACAGTATTTTTTAAATAGCCCCACAAGAAAAAGTCACATGGGGTCAGGTCAGGTGAACCTGGTGGCCAAGGAATTTCTGAAAACATATCTACCTATCCACTTTCCAGGAAAAGTGGTGTCCAGCCAATTCCTCATTGCCAAAGTAATATGGATGGGAGCCCCATCCTGTTGGAAATACATTTTTCGCCTTTCTTCTAACGTGAAATTGTCCTAATGCATTGTAGAAATCGTTCCTAAAAAAATCCAAGTACGTTTCAGCATTCAAATTCTGACAAAAGAAAAATGGTCCAATTATTCTGTCATTAAAAATCCCTTTCACTTTAAATGAATATTGATCACGGGCTTCTATTGCAAAATGTGGAATCTCATCCGATCACCATCTACAATTTTGAGATGAAACAACACCATTTGAAGTGAAAGTTAACTCATCACTAAATGAAATAAATTTCGTAAATGATATATTTTCTTCAATTGTCCCTGCAGCCAAAAGGAAAAATACAAGCGTGGATCGTAGTCTCTCTCCTTAAGCGTGTGAATGAATTTTGGTTTATAAGGCTTGAATTTGTTTTTTTTGAGCAATCTTCGGATAGAAGTTGAAGATAAACCGAAATTCCCAGACAATTTACTAATTGATGTTCTTGGAGTTTCAACTACACTCTGTATAACTTCAAACTCTGTTTCCTCAGCAGTAACCCAGTGGCCTATGTAATTTTCTGAATAAGTTTTCCACGGACCCAGTATTTTTTCACTTGGAAACAATTCTTCCAACAGTTACATGTGAAATAATTTTATTGGTATGCCTCTCGTTGAAAATCGCTGCGGCTTCTCTATAGACATAATCAACCAAAAACTTGCTGGTATTATCAACGTCACTATGTATAAATATGGAGTTCTTACTTAGACTTTTGTTGCAATAAGTTTACGTATTTTCTGTCAAATGAAATCCATGGCTATCTGGAATGTGAGTGAAATTCTGATGCAATACTTAAACACTGACTATTTTCAAGAGATCAAAATTTCATGTTCTGATGCATTCCATACTCAAGAAAGCATGTTTGGTGTACTACATTTGGATTTTGTGGAAAAAAAGGAATTTTACTATGCTCTTCTATTATAGAATCCTGATGTGATGAAGAAGTAGGTAGGTAGGTAGGTATTTGTTTGAAAAGCACACGAAATAGTATTTTGGAAAGTGAATTTTGTGACATAATTGAGGAATATGTTCACGGACACCGATGTAGATCACTGAATGAACCTGATTTCATTTCAGTATGGTTTATTTTCGATGTTGTGAAATAGTGAGTCAAATTTAAGAGACTTATAATTTACATGTTTATGTGCGAAGTGAAACGCTCATCCACGATTATCATCGGAACTTGATTATAATGTCATCACAATTGTCGTGGAATTCTGATATAACTGTTAGATACGAACCGATGTAACAGCAAGGGTTCTGACAAAATCCTATTTTTTAAATATAGTGCCCTTTGGGGAGGAGAAAATGAGAAAGTTCGATCATTATCATTGAAATGCAAATGTTTCAGTTTAGTCAACTATCCATAAAAAAAAAAAATTTTTTTAAAAAAATTAAAAAAAAAACTATTTCCAATTTTTTGAATTTCTTGAAACTTCGTTTATGTGCATAAAATTGAATCCTAAACTTTTCGCCTTTTCATAGCAATTTTTTTCAATTTACTGCCATACTAGCGATCACGTGACATGTGTCAAAATCGATTTTTAGGTAATCGGACATGCACAAACTTTTCCCCAGAATATTTTTCCAATACTCCAATAATAAACTTTTTTCCCATATGGTACATACTTTTTGGCGGACACTGTATATATATATTTATATATATATATATATATATATATATATATATATATATATATATATATATATATTTGAAATTGAACAGACAATTTAAGTTCCAATAAGAAGAGAAGTACGTAAATGTGAAAAAGTATTTTAAAATGAGGTACTTATGAACTGATTTGGATCCATATTGTCAATATTGTTAAATATCTACATATATATATATATATATATATATATATAATATGAATATAATATGAATATGAGGTTTTGGTATCAGGAGTAAGTAGCGGATGTCCATGTCTTATAGTCCGACGTTTCGACAACGTTCTTCATCAGAGTTTTTTTTACTACAAAGAATATGTAGATATTTAACAATATTGACAATATGGATCCAAATCAGTTCATAAGTACCTCATTTTAAAATACGTTTTCACATTTACGTACTTCTCTTCTTATTGGAACTTAAATTGTCTGTTCAATTTCAAAACATCTTTTCTCAGAATGAGTCATTTTTGTTGAATGTTATGGTCGCAATGTGGTAATATTGGGTAAGACTTTTATTGTCGGTAGAAGATAAAATGCCTTCTCCAGGAGGAGCTCAATAAAGAGAAAGAAGCATTGAGAACACTGGAAATTACTTTCAAGCATGTGGCTAAAGAGCTCCTCGGCAAATTCCACCAAGAAAGATCCGAAATATTAGTCAGCCTCAGCAAGAGTCTAAAGTCAATAACAGGATTTTTAACAGGACACTACAAACTTAGTGAATACTTCAGGACGATAGGATTGAAGAAAAGCAACATATGTAGATTCTGCATAGAAAAACCGAAAATACCCTCCACATTCTGGTGGAGTGCGATGGTGAACATAATAATAAAAAAAATTAAACTCTGGATCGAACCAGCTGACAGTGGGAGAAATATCACCCATTAATTCCCTCAAAATCCTCATATTCCTTGGGGATTCGTGGCTCTAGAGGCTTTTATAGGACGAGGGACACAATAGATCTAATTATCACCACCTACAATTACCAATTGGTGATGTAAGTTCCTTAGGTGTTGGATCTTTAGAATGTGGTATTACTACTACTGGTAGCTTATATATATATATATATATATATATATATATATATATATAAATATATATATATATATATTCATATATATATATATATATATATATATATATAAATATATATATACAGTGCTTCTCAAAAGTCCCCTCCCACCCTCTTATCTTTGGAACGATTATACATAAACAAGTGAAATTTGGAAACTGAATATTAAAGGTTGTAAACTTCCCTACTAGTGATGATAGATGACGAAATCGTCAAAGATGACGTCACAAGGCCATTGTGACCAATAATTTTAAATGGAACCCTACGGCAAGCGACACCTCTTTTAAAAGGTATCGAAAAAACCTATTCAATGATACTAATTTTGTTTGTGTTTATGGCAGTTTTAATGGCTCATTAGTAAAAATTAAAATTTAAATTCTATTCAGTATGATATTAATTACAGATTTAAGAATCAGTATCTACTCAAAGAAATTGCTCGAAGGGACCTCCATTTACTTCCTGACAGTGAAATATCCTATTTTTAAACTCTTCTCATACTTTTGCAAATGTGTCTATGGAAACAGCCTCACATTCTGCAACAATACGTTGTTTTAAAACGTCAATATTCTCAGGTTCAGTGGCATAAACCTTCGATTCAAGGTACCCCCACAGAAAAAAATCCAAAGGTGTGAGGTCCGGTGATCGAGCTGGCCATTCCGTTGAACCTCGTCGTCCAATCCATCTACCACGATACTCCTCATCCAAATACCGTCTTACTGCACCGTAATAGTGTGGAGGAGCACCATCCTGTTGGAATATTATTTCCAAATTGCCGAATTCATCTGGATTATCGGTTCTATTGCGTTTTGCAACAGCTCCAGATAAACCTCACCAGTTAAATTAGTATTTAAAAAAAGAGGCCTAACGATGTGGTTTCCCAGGATACCTGCCCAAACATTCACCTTCTGGGGAAATTGGGTATGTGTTTCACGAAACAGGTGAGGATTTGCGTCACTCCAATACCTCACATTCTGTGTATTTACATTTCCATTTAGATAGAAAGTACTTTCGTCACGAAAACAAATTGTTTTGACATAGTCTGGCTGTTGGTTAATTTTAGTTTCCATATTTTCACAAAATTCTAGTCTTTGGTCTGGGTCGTCGTCTGAGAGTTGATGAACCATTTTTAATATGTATGGATGAAATTTGTTTTTTTTCAACACCCTGTATACTGTACTTCACTGACTTCAGAGGTAGATGCAACGTGAGCTGTTGAAGAAGTAGGATTAACTATTACTTCTGCCAGTATATAAATTTTTTTCTCATCAGAAATTTGTGGTCTGCCAGATCGTTTCGCATCATTAATAAAACGGGGCGATCGGGAAACCTCTCATTAAAAATGCGTTCTGCTGCATGAATATTTTGTCCAGTTTCACCAAGAATTAGGATCGCTGCTACTTTATCACCTAAAAGCACGTACCATTTCGCTTCTTGAAGCACTTAAACGTTCGGCTCACAACAGTTTAACAAATTATTAAAATGTACAAAAATATTAAAAGTACCAAAAGCTGCTAAAACAGTTAAACGTTCGATCAACAATACACAAATTATTAATTGTACAAAAACACACAACACAAACAAAATTAGTACCATTGAATAGGTTTTTTCGATACCTTTTAAAAGAGGTGTCGCTTGCCGTAGGGTTCCATTTAAAATTATTGGTCACAATGGCCTTGTGACGTCATCTTTGACGATTTCGTCATCTATCATCACTAGTAGGGAAGTTTACAACCTTTAATATTCAGTTTCCAAATTTCACTTGTTTATGTATAATCGTTCCAAAAATGAGAGGGGGGAGGGGACTTTTATATATATATATATATACGACTATTTTTTTTGTTTTTTGTCCCAACCAAAAATTGTGTTGCATATATAAAAAAAACCCTGAAAATTTGAGCTCTTAATATTAACATTAAGTACTTTCCCAGATCGTGGAAAGATTTCCTATTTAAAATACACGTAAACTTTGTATTTTTTTTTTTCAAATATCTATAACTCAGCGGCATTTTATGCTATCATATCGTCGTACCAAAGTACAATTTACTCAGGATGCTCTACAAAAGTACCTACTGCGACGTCGCTGTAATCTGCACCTGTAAGATTGTACGGGTCACTAAATCTGATTTTTGTAGAAAATTCTTATTTTTTTGACGTTGCTTCATAAATTACTGAATTTTTGGAAAAATGTAGATGACAAACTTGTAGGAAATTTAATTTCGGCGAACTGAAATAGTATATGATAGACAGTGAATTAACCTCAAATGAAAGGAGCATACAGGTTAAGCAAAAATTAATAATTCTCATGAATGGTAATTTTAGAGAAAAACTTTTCGAATAAAAATTGTGGAGCTCATAAAGCTCTAGCAAAAGATCTATAGTTTGGAGATATTGGTATAGAAATTGAAGATTAGGATTTTTGTATCTTTCAACAACCGCCGTTTTGAAACTACTTGACCAATTTGGTCAATCTTCGAACTTATCTGAGGCATTTATGGAAAGTATTTCGTTCCATTCGGTTGAAAAATGTGGTTCTGAGAACCATTGTCAAATTCAGTCAATATTAGTCTAGTGCCAAATATTGATTTTTTTATACAGGATAATCATGGACCCCAAGATCGTGTTCGATCCTAGAGCGCATAGTTGAAAAAATCACTGTCCACATATCCATTGATTTCTAATTCACATCAACAAAATATCCCTGAAACAAAATAATTTTCCGTATACAATTTAATAAATTTTGAATCATAAGTTGGATTGAAGTTTGTTATATATGTATTGAATGCAATGCCCATTAAAGCAGCCTTCAACAATCCACTTTTTTGTACGTGATGATTTGAACTTCTGGTCGAATGATTGTTTTTTGTTCGTAAATTCTCGTTTTTTTCATACTTCATAATTAAATAGGCATTCATAAAATTCATCATACTGACGAATTGAATGCGCATTCCTTTAAATAACATGACATTTAACCTTTACAGTTTTGAGAAGCAGTGAACATACAAAATATGAATAATAAGTGTCCTTTTTGTTATTTTTGGGACATACACTCATATCAGTATCAATAGCAATAAAGAGTTATCTAGAACAAATTCACCATCGCCAATAAAGATATTGAATGTTGTGGGTTATAAATTTGGAGCAGTATACTTTCTCTTGAATCAACATTCTTCTCAATCATTGACTGGCGCTCGCAAATGATCCCATTTTATTCTTCTCACTATACAGGGCGATCACACATAAATGCAAATTATACTCACCTGAATTATTTTTAAGCAAAATAACAACTATTTCAAGCTACTTGAATAAATTTGACTTAAAATCAGGTCAGACTGTTAACTGTTAAACTCTTGAATAAAATAGCAAATTTCAATAATCGCGTAGGAGCATTAAACAATATTTTTCAAAATGTGTGTAGTCTTTTGAAAGATGACTTATTTTCTCGAGAAAATCGAATAGGAGTACCTTCCATTGATGTGATATTTAAAAAATATATAAGTTAACAAAATGAATTTCACTACATTAGGTTCACAAAGCTCCAATATGTGTTTCGCTATACAAGATATTACTAGCTCAGCAATCTCGATTTTTCATGATGAATAAATAGAGCAGGTAGGTTAGGTTCTTTTCGAGTGGGGCGATAACCGCACCACTGCGACCTTCTCAGATCTATGTGGTTCGATCCCAATTAAATTAGAGTTCACCTTCAAGTCCCGCGCTTCTGACGAAGTCGATGATGACGCTAGGTGATACCTTTTCCAGGACTTTGGGCTCTAGCTGGCCGTAATCCATACGGTAGAATCTTGTTCATCCCAGACCCTTGCATCTGCACAAGATGTGCTCTGCTGTTTCTTTGTCCGATTCTTTGAAGATGCTTTCGCAGTTTACTGTGTTCTGTCGGTAGTCCTGTTATTCCTCAGGTTTTTCCTATTCAGTTCTAACAGGGCTGCTGTTCTTATTTTCGAAGGGTTTGGTATAAATGCCTTCGAGTGTACTTGTCCCACTGTTTCAAACCAGTACTCCCTTTTTTCCGCTGGGTCCAGTCAGAAAACACTTCTTTGGTTATGCTCTTTGATATTCCGAAGAAGGGCTCTGGTCCGATGAACTCCTTCATAGTTCCTTCTTTTGCCAGAAGGTCGGCTTTCTCATTTCTTTCAAAGCCTTCATGTCCAGGGAGCCCTAGCAGAGTTATTCTGTTGTCGTTGCTTACGCTTTGAAGGGCTTTCACGCAGTTCCATACTAATCTGGATTCTATCCGACTTGATGCCAGCAGAATAGAAAGGTATTACACTCATTCAATTAAGCATATCAAGGGTATACCAATATGTGATTAAATGGAAAGGGGAATCAAATTGGCAGTCATAAAACAAAATCAATTATTGAAATTAATCTGGTTATCAAGTAAATATCAGGACTTTTTCTGATACCAGAACATAGGAACTGTTTCGTCTAAGGTAAAACAAATTGAACTTTTGCTACTCACCTCTTGATTGAATAACATTGTTTTGCTAACGTGTTTTAAACATTACATGTAGAAAAGAAAGGTTGTAAATCCGACCTTTCAGAAAGTTTTCGGAAATCAATAAATACAAATAGTCACAATATGATTAGTCTGAATAATTCTCCTTTGTTGAATTCGTTTTATTGGAGATTACACAGGTAATGGATATAATCCCTGTAAATGTAATGCCCGTTCTATTTGATCACCAATTGGAAAACCCTTGATATCCTCCCCACCTGAAGCGAAAAACGTGTCGTAGTTTCGTGAACCCATTGCATTGGAAATCATTTAGGGAGTGTCTTTTGTTAACTTTAATAGTGATTTCCATTAAGTATCGGCCTCATCATTTCAGCAAATAAAAAATATTTACTATTGAAATTTGTATAACAGCAAGTTTTAAAATTCTCATTTGAGATTATATATTGATTAGAAATGATCTTGGTTCAAACATATTGAAATCTTGAGAAAAAAATATTCATTAATAAAACTATTTCCCATATGAGTTAGTACATATTACAGTCAGATTTATGACATGTATAATTGGTGGTAAACAAAGGAAAATGGAAACAAAATTAAAGCTAAGAACCATTTTATGGGAAAACGCCGAGGATCAGATGGTGTTATATGAAACCCCTGTTAGTATTACTTGGAATACTTTACAGAATCAGAAATATTCAAATCCCTCTGAAATTTAGTGAATGTATAATATATTTCGCATTGATTTACTTCAAATTACAGTATCTTTGTTGAAAATGTCACCATAAATTCAAGTCAAGTCAACAAGACAGGCATGGAATCTATCTCTAAAGCAAAGTGAAACAAATATTGGCAAGGTATCTATTCATCATAATGAACAATCTGCCAAAAACATGAAATACAAAAGCCTAATTGCATTCAAGAAAAAAATGATAAAAAATATTGCTATCATAAAACTCATACCATATAACAAATAATTTTTTTGAAACTATTGTGGAAATTGAATACTCTGAAAATATCCAAGTTTTTAACTCGCTTTAGCTTCTAGAAATAACTATTTCTAAAGATATGCTTAAAAAAAGAAGAGAACAAAAAAGGTTTTCTGGTTAGTTTTAATCTGGAACTCTGTAAGCAGTTGTAATGTGTGAATAAAGTGTGTCCCAAAACTACCAGAATGCATTATTTTCGATCAGGATGCATGTACTACCAGGATGTATGTACTACATACATATTTTTTTATAGCGAACACCCTTTATAACGAACCATTTCTAAAGTCATCAAGCCGTTCGTTATAGCCGAGTTTGACTCGACTGTTAAAATTATCTTCAATATATTTTATTATTTTTATTAAATCAACATCAACAACATTCAGTTGAAGGGACTTTTATCTTTGGATATAATATGGTGTTATCTATCATAAAGCGACTCAAAACTGTAGGGTGAGAACAGAATTGAAAATATTCCCTTCAAGCCTCAAGCCTTTTGATCCATTTTCACAGTTGGGTCATTCGAAATTTTTCATTTCATATAGAAATACACCCTGATCGGATAATAAATTAATATAATTACTATTTGTAAACGATTATCAAATGATAGCCTATTTATGGGTTTTTTTATGAACCATGATATTAGTTTAATCTGTAAGTCAAATTATTTAATAGATAATACTTTGGACTCTAGTCGATACTGTGGATTTTCTGTATACGACACAATCTTTATATTGAACTAAGGCTGAGAATTATTATGCGAACGAAATAAGTAGCTTACTAGAATAATATTAATCGGAGCCCAGTGTGTAATTCCTAAACTTTCACAAATATTGGCAATACCACAAGAAAATTCCAATTGTAGGTGGAAAAAGGAACTCATAGAGTTCATAAAATATTATCAACTTATGATTTATTGAATCAAACTTCTTCATTCTGTTCAGAATTGGAAAAAAAAATGTTTCTGCAACAATCCTATGTATTAACTTCTCTTTGGTTACAACATTAGTTCAAAGAAAAATATATTGTCAGTTCTTGTAAGAGTGGAACACCTGCTATGTAGATATAGAAGAAATAATATCCTACTCGCTTGTATTGGCGATCGCAATTATCATCTAGCATAATAGCATTCATTAAAAGATCGTTGAATAATCCACTATTATTCATTTAGTGCAGGGAGAATAATCCTCAGAGCTTCAACTCATTGGCCATTTTTACTTGGTGATATACTAATTCAGTTCAATAATTTATTATTGAAAATGAACAATTGTATTCTACACGCTTCAAAAAATGTGAAAAATTTTTTTTTTTTTGAATTGCTGAAGAGTTGAAGAAATTGCATTTTGTGGGCATGTTCTACCAATAAAAAAGCTACCTATGAATATTTTTTCAATTTTGTTGTGATCTTTCAAAGGGGTGAAACATGCAACCCCTATTCCATTTTTACCAGAACTTTTTAACGAAACAAAATTTCAATTTAAAAATATGTGTCGAAAAGAATGATTCATTGAAAAACTTTTTTAACTCCTGTGTTGTGTTCGTAAAAGCAATAGATTCCTAATAAAAAAATAAAATACAACATTTTGCATGATTGGATCTGCTGTAAATGGAATCTAAAAAATCTAGTAGGTGGCTGTCACGTTTTGTTTGCACAACTTGTGACTTCAATCGTAGTATTTTAAAATCTAGTAGGTGGCTGTCAAGTCGCTTTTATTTCTATGAGGTAGTTGAAAGTTCAATTGTGTCTTTTGAATCTTCAATATGAATAATTACACTAACGCTGAAATGGCCGATATGCATTTTATGTATGGTCGGGCCAATGGAAATTCTTTGGAAGCTAGACGACTCTATGCAGAGATGAATCCTCAGCGCGTGATACCTCATCACACAATTTTTGCACATATTCACCAACGTCTCTGTGAAAGAGAGACTTTTCAAAAACGAACAACTGAATGTGGTCGTCCACGAATAATAAGAACGGTGTCACTGGAAGAAGAGGTTCTCAATATGATTAAAGAACGTCCGGAATTAAGTACAAGACAAATTGCTATCACACTTAATGTTAGCAATAAACTAATCTGTACCAATTGTATCCCTACCATATTCAACGAGTCCAGGCACTTTTGCCGCGAGATTTTCCCCATCGAGTAGACTTGTCAATGGAGTCTTCAAATTATTACCAAAATTGCTCAATTCACTGACGTATTATTCACTAACGAATCCAACTTTTCAAGGCAAGGGATTACAAATTTCCATAACACTCATCTATGAGCCGAAGATAACCCACATGCAATTCAACAAGGTCGGTATCAATATGAATTTTCACTTAACGTGTGGGTCGGAATTATTGGCGAAAATAAATAACTGGTCAACCTATACAAATTTTCCCCAGGAGCAGCTTCCCATTTTACTTGAAAATGGTCCACTAGCTATTCGACCATGAATGTGGTTTATGCACGATGGTGCGCCTGTCCATTTCAGCATAACTGCTCGTCAGTACTTGGACGACGTGTATCCAAATCGTTGGATAGGCAGAGCAGGACCTCAACCTTGGCCTCCCATATCTCCAGACTTAAACCCCTTGAACTTTTGCATCTGGAGTCAAATGAAGTCCTTGGTTTATACGACCTCCATCGAATGTGTGAATGATTTGAGGAATCGCATCATTGCAGCCTGCGAGACAATCCAAAACACACCAGGAATATTTCAACGTTTGCGCTAGTCTATGAGACGAGGACTTGATTCCTGTCTAATGGTTAAAGGTGGTCATTTCGAGCAGTTTTTATAACTCCGTTCCGTTTGATCTTGTTGCCTTTTTCTTTGTTGTAATCATATAATTTTGTTTTGTTTGTATTTTTAATTTGATATTCTATTAAAACAAAACATGGTACTGGTACATGCCTACATTAAAAGTTCAAACAAGCGGAATAATTTTAAAATACTACGATTGAAGTTACAAGTTGGCAAACAAAACGTGACAGCCACCTACTAGATTTTTTCGATTTTAAAATACCTACTACGATTGAAGTCACAAGTTTTGCAAACAAAACGTGTCAGCCACCTACTAGATTTTTTTCGATTCCATTTACAGAAAATCCGTTCATGCACAATGCTGTATTTAATTTTTTTATTGGGCAACTAATGTTTTTACGGACACAACACAATGAATCGTTCTTTTCAACTCATATTTTTAAATTGAGAAATTTTGTTTCGTTAAAAAGTTCTGGTAAAAAATGGAATAGGTGTTGCATGTTGCATTAAAAAAAATTAATAGGTAGCTTTTTTATTGGTAGAACATGCCCACAAAATGCCATTTTTTTCTCATTTTTGGAAGCGTGTAACTTTTCAAGGAAAGGCCTAAGAGCTTTTGTTCACATGAAAGACCCCCTTTAATTTTCGAAAAAAAATCATCCCCTAGACACTTTCGCACTTATTTGGTAACACCCTGTATAATACACTGGAAAAGACATATAGGGTTACAAGACTAGTCCTAATTAGATTTTTATAATTTAATTTTTGAACCGAATACAAAATGTAGCAAACTATCAAATATGTTTCTGTTATTTGTGGATAACAGATGCATAACGTCGTAAGGGCATTCAACTTTTAGTCGAAGTAGGTTTTGCTTAAGGTCATTTGATTGGCGTTCATATTTGCTGCATCCAAGGAATATGTGATCCAAGTCTCCAATCTCGTTACATGTAGTACAGTTCTTGCTATTCAATATCTTGATCTTATGTAAATGTTTTGGGTAGCACGCATGTCCAAACTTCATCCGGCATGTTGTTGTGGTGTATTTGCGTGGATAATTGAAAGTTGCGTACCAATTTTCTCTCCGAATTTCTGGTTCGAGTAGAGTGTACCGAGTAGGTTTTGTTGCACGATATTGCATGTAGAAATGGGACCATTTGTTGTACAGTTTATCCTTTGAGGTAATTATCCTATCATCTAATGTTAAGGTTGTTACAGTTTCTACTCCTGAAAATGTGCTTTCTTTTGCAAGTTGATCCACTTTTTCATTATGTGTAATGCCTGTATGTGCCTTGACCCATACAAATATAAATTGTTTATTTTGCCGATGGTTACACAAAATAGTTTTTATTTCAACTATATATGGATTAAGATACGATGAGTTGATTTCTAGGTGCGACTGTAAGCTGGTTAAGACTGACAGAGAGTCAGAAAAAATCATTGCCTGGGTGATTTCTGTTTGAAAGACAAATTCCATTGCTTTGAGGATTGCTTCGGCAGTAAAAATGGTAGTTTCTTTGGCTAATTTGAATTCGCTTTGTTTTATTTGTGGTATACTTGGATGCATCGTTTAGCATTCGTATATTGAAAAATATCTTACAACTTATTTTCGATAAACATCCAAGAATTCAGTTACCAATGGATACATTTTTGTGGTGTCAAGAGTAATTAACAGCTTGTCATTCAAATCCTCAATCTCAGTTACTTTCATCTGAACCAGTTCTCGGCTCCTGCATATACCGGTGAAACGAAGCATTTTTTTGAGCTCCGTTACTGAGAACGGCTAAAGAAATTTTGATATAACTTTGGTACGCCCCTGACTATTTGGGGTTACTATTGATTCCGGTCTAGTAAAATGTTTTATTCCTCTTTTAGAAAATGAATGTGTATACCCAAAGCTACTGGAAATACCGTAAAAATTATGCATAAAATATTACTATGTTTTTCTAATCTTATAAAAAGGGTGAAAAGCTCCTGGGATGGTTCTTGTAAAGGGGAGAAAAGAAACCAAAATCGCGATTCGAAAAACCATGTAATTTTTTATAATAAGCCCAAAATCATCCTTCAGATTGCCGGTCCAGTTTCGATTTATCGAACAAAAAGTGCGCCGTTCTTACCCTAAAAAAAAGAACTAAAAGAGCGCATTTCTTCGTGGGCTTTTTTGTCTGGTTATGGCATAAATTTCATACCTATAAAAGGGGCTTGTTCCTGTTGTGCCAGTAAGGCTTGTTCCAGTAATCCATCAGAGTGAGTAGTGTTACTAAAAAGTATTGAATAGTGAAAGTGATCCAGAAGCTTTGAGGTATCCGTAAGTGGAAAATTGTGTATAAATTGTAATTGAGCTTGTTTTCTCTGTGTGCTGAGGCACCCGAAAGAATACTAGTTCTGCATTATTATTATTTCCTGTTCGATTATTTTAGTGGAATTTAAAAATTATTTCTGCATTATTATTTCATTTGTTCAATTATTTACCGTGGAATTTAAATATTATTTTTGCATTATTATTATTTCATTTGTTCAGATATTTGCTGTGGAATTTAAATATTACTTGTGCATTATTATTATTTCATCTGTTCGATTATTTGCCGCGGATAAATTCTCTTGAAATCGGTTGACTGTTTAATATTGCTGCAATAAGAATATTTGGTTATTGTATGAGTAATTCCAATTATATTTTATTTTCTTTTGTCATCTACACAGCTCAGCTCAGAGTAATATTGAAACCCTAGTAATTTGTTGCTTGGGTGTAAGTCAAATCTTTATGATTTATTTCAACTGCCAAGTTGAGTAATGTAAAATTATTTTTTCTCTGAAACAAATATTGGTGTCCTGGTGAGGAAAATTATCATTTAAGCTCTTGTAGGTGTTTTGTCGAGGGAAATCTTTCACAAGTAGTCTACAGATTTGTCGCCCTGATCATTGTTCTCAGTTATTTGGGTTCAAGGAACACGCCGAATACAAACAACTGATGCGGATGTTTACTTCACTTCAAATTATGAATTTCAGTTTACCATCATCTTGAGTTCAGGGAAAACGCGAATTCAAGCCACTGACGTATAACAGAATTACGTGACAACAGTTTTTCCCCCGCTGTTCGCATTCAGGGCCTAACCAAATTTGAACAACGAGACATAAAACAAATTAAAATTGTCCCGGAAAATACGTGCAGAGCAAAAGTTTCCGAGTTTTACAATCTATAGTCCTACTCCAGAAGTTTTCGGAATAATATTATTTTTATGATTCGAGAAGGTGATTTGGTAATTAACCGTTTTTGGCTCCTTTGAGGAAATGATACTTATTTTGTCTTATGAAAAACACTGTGATGCTTTGTCGTCTGTATCCACGCCCAGTTTTTAACGTTGTTTGGGCTCAGGGAAATGGCCGAGCAAAAACAACTGTAAAAACCCAAATATATAAACCTTGTTAAAAAATAATTATTGAGTAGTACCCAAAGGGCCTAGTTCGAGGATCGGAATAAAAGTATCACAGCTGGGATTATTGCGAACGTAAAACTCTGGTAATAGCCGAGTGGAACGTGGTATTCAATTTTTCTTGAGAATTAATAAGGGATTAATTCGAGAATGCAAAATTAATTGTCAACAAATTTGAAAAAAACACTTTCTGAGTCGGTCAACTAACCGTGTTCAAGAAGAAATCGTTTTT
Organism: Gonioctena quinquepunctata; assembly: GCA_018342105.1. NCBI lineage: Eukaryota > Metazoa > Arthropoda > Insecta > Coleoptera > Chrysomelidae > Gonioctena > Gonioctena quinquepunctata. Next base: position 225,956 of record JAFIRS010001989.1, read on the forward strand.
CTATTAAAAGGTAATACCGAGTTACGAACAACCTATATAGTTAGGAATAAGTGGAGTAAAAATTCCACCTTATGAGCTGTACACATAGGGTTATATACCCCTATTTGAAGGTCTCCAGACCGATATCTATATTTAAGCAAAAATAATTGTATCTGAAAACTGTTGTGAAAAACCATAACTAGAAATTAAATATACCAGATAAATTAATAATTATTACACAGTGTTTTCCAATTCATGCAAATTAATTTTGTAGCTCAGAAGAGTTAACAAATCAAGTTTCAGAATTAGTAAAAACGTCTGTGAGACAAAAGCAACCGTAGTCCAGTTTTAAAAAATTGTACTTAAAGCCTACAGTCTTTTGAACAATTCAAAGTGTCAAAATACAAGACGCCTGGACGTACCGTATCTCCATCTGTTGCTACCCTAGTGCGTGGAGAAAACCACTATAAAATCTGGTGCCCGAGATTTGAAATAGAGAAAGGAACATATTTCCTGCATAATATTCTGGCGTCATAAATAACGTGAATTTCTAGGAGTTTGAGGGTTATTATTTCGGACCCTTGAAAAACGCGTCGCACCAAAAAAAACGATCTTTTTTATTTACATCATGCCATTGTGTTAATAGTGAGCTTAGCAATAATAGTAATTCATGTAACAAGTACCAATGGCGGATCATCCGTAAACATTCCGATTCGTCCGCTAAAGCCATCTGCGTACGAGCTGTGCAACATTTTTATTTGATTAGCTTCACATATAAACAGAACATTTTAGAAAAACTTTTAAAAAAATTGAGGTTATTTATTCATATTATTGAAGACCACTAGGAATTTTGAAGAAAATCTTTGCAAAAATGTAAAAATAAAAAATTTAAGTTAGAAAATTCATGAAAAAAAAACAAAAGAGTTTTTGCATTATGATTTAAATGCCATTCATATGGTAGTGTATTAGAAACCGATTGTTTATTAACGACGCACTTGTCGAATTAAAAAAGTTTAAGTGTTTAACCGTGTTTTACCTGCTTTCTTAATTGTATTACCAATCTCAGAAGTTTTTAATGGAAACGTGTACAAGTTAAGATCACGGGTGCCTTACCTATTATAGTGGGATCCGTGTGTTTCACCGGCAATGGAAATTGAATCTACATCTGGTGGGAAGTAGTGGGTACAAGACGAACGCCTTTACCGCTGAGCCCGTAAAAATATTAGCGTTTGTTGTTGAAATAAGTGTTGCAAAAGTGTATTTCGAAGAAATCGTGTTCTGTCACTACAAAATTTCAATTAATCTATAGTTTATTGCATATCATGATACATCTTGAAGGAAAAGCATAATTATTTACAGATAACACAACACTCAGGGGATAGTGTAGAACAAATAAATGATAAAATTGTGTATTGCATGCGAGTTATTTCAACATGGCTTTCTTTCCATAAAATGAACTTGAATACCAAATTTTCATTCGTGTATATATCCAGGAGAACTTTACCAGATTCCTATAAAATTCATTTGAAATTGAAGAAAAAATATATTAAATATTCAATAGAAATCTTTTTTTTAAATTATATATTGATTATAAATGATCTTGATTCAAACATATTGAAATCTTATTAATATGATTCCATTACTTGGAATACTTTACAGAATCAGAAATAATCAAACCCCTCTGAAATTTAGAAAATGTATATATTTCGCATAGATTTACTCAAAATTATAGTATCTTATTTCTATAATGGGAACAGAAGAATCATCCTTTCTCAAACCACTGAAAATTACCCAAAATAATTTCTTTAACAGCAAAATATCATTCTATCAAAAATAGACCCACATACCAATCTGAATTTCACCATAAATTCAAGTCAACAACAACAAGACAGGCATGGAATATATCTCTAAAGCAAATTGAAACAAGGTATCTATTCATCATAATGAACACTGTAAAAATGATAAAAAATATTGCTATCATAAAACTCATACAATATAACACATTTTTTTTTAAATTAATTTAGCAAATGATTCTACTGCTTTATTTTATTTCATGCATATTTTTCAATCCATATATATATATATATATAGGAATATATATATATATATATATATATATATATATATATATATATGTGAATTGCATCAGATTATTGATAGTGACATCTATAATCTGTGCGGTGAAGCTTGGACCTAATATCGTGGAATTTTAAAATCACGAGATTTCGTGCACTTTAACAGGTCACTAACAAATTGTTAGAAAGGCCTACCCACGATATCAATAGTCGTACTTCTCATGCGTTTAACGCAAACATCGATATCGAGAATGAGAGAAATCTGTTACGAATCAAAAAGACACACCATCCGTCTACAGCCTGTTTCATGGTTTCCCAATCATCAGGACGGCTTGTGGTCTCTTTCAAATTCGCATCAGATTTCTCGTTGGTTCATAGCCTTAGGCCAATACAAACATGTGAATTGCATCAGATTATTGATAGTGACATCTATAATCTGTGCGGTGAAGCTTTGGACCTAATATCGTGGAATTTTAAAATCACGAGATTTCGTGCACTTTAACAGGTCACTAACAAATTGTTAGAAAGGCCTACCCACGATATCAATAGTCGTACTTCTCATGCGTTTAACGCAAACATCGATATCGAGAATGAGAGAAATCTGTTACGAAACCAAAAAGACACACCATCCGTCTACAGCCTGTTTCATGGTTTCCCAATCATCAGGACGGCTTGTGGTCTCTTTCAAATTCGCATCAGATTTCTCGTTGGTTCATAACCTTAGGCCAATACAAACATGTGAATTGCATCAGATTATTGATAGTGACATCTATAATCTGTGCGGTGAAGCTTGGACCTAATATCGTGGAATTTTAAAATCACGAGATTTCGTGCACTTTAACAGGTCACTAACAAATTGTTAGAAAGGCCTACCCACGATATCAATAGTCGTACTTCTCATGCGTTTAACGCAAACATCGATATCGAGAATGAGAGAAATCTGTTACGAATCCAAAAAGACACACCATCCGTCTACAGCCTGTTTCATGGTTTCCCAATCATCAGGACGGCTTGTGGTCTCTTTCAAATTCTAAGGCTATGAACCAACGAGAAATCTGATGCGAATTTGAAAGAGACCACAAGCCGTCCTGATGATTGGGAAACCATGAAACAGGCTGTAGACGGATGGTGTGTCTTTTTGGATTCGTAACAGATTTCTCTCATTCTCGATATCGATGTTTGCGTTAAACGCATGAGAAGTACGACTATTGATATCGTGGGTAGGCCTTTCTAACAATTTGTTAGTGACCTGTTAAAGTGCAGAAATCTCGTGATTTAAAATTCCACGATATTAGGTCAAGCTTCACCGCACAGATTATAGATGTCACTATCAATAATCTGATGCAATTCATGTTTGTATTGGCCTAATTATGAACAACGAAATCTGATGCGAATTTGAAAGAGACCACAAGCCGTCCTGATGATTGGGAAACCATGAAACAGGCTGTAGACGGATGGTGTGTCTTTTTGGATTCGTAACAGATTTCTCTCATTCTCGATATATATATATATATATATAGGAAAGTATCTCGACCGGCTTATTATTATAGAATAAGTATCTATCGGGGATTCGGTCTTGAAGAAGGTAAACTCTTTTTTGCTATCCGAGCTTTCGCAAATCTTTATTTGCTTTTTCGAGGGCTACAAAGTAAAAATATGGACATAAAAATATTTAAGCAATAATAGTATACATACTGTGCAATTTGAGATTTTCTTTGGACATCAGAGATTAGGAACATATTATATAAGTATAAAAGTACAAAGGAAAACTTAAAAGATGTTGTGACATGAACATTTGATCACTGACAATCATTAATCATGGATGTCAAATGAAATAGGTATATACAGAGGGTTTTAATTCAGGTTTTTTCAAATGAAGAATGGTTTTTTGGTAAAAGTAGGTACGAGTAAATTTTACTTAAGTTATCAATATCAGTTTTTTTATTCATATTATCAGTTTGTAATTTAATTTCAGCCATTTCTAAAAAAAGTCTTTTATTCAAATTTTTTTCAACATGTAAGATTTTGGCACAATCATAATTCATGATGTGATCGTTATCCATGACATGTTTCGTTAAGGAACAAGAGTTTTCTTTTAAAGTTCTACAATTGCTTTTATGTAATGCTATTCGTGATTTTAAACAATTTTTTGTTTGGCCTAAATATTTTTTATTGCAATTTGAACAAGGAATTTCATAAACCACGTTAGACTTTTCGGTGATATGATCTTTTTGTTTCAATTTAGTATACAAGTTTTCCAATGGTTTTATTTTCTTTTGTGCAATTTTCAAGTTTTTCTCATGTTTGAATACATTTATAATTTTAGTAGAGAGTTCAGGAATGTAAGGTATCGACGAATATGTGATATTATGTAACTGTTCATTTTGATAGACTTCTGTTTGAATGACATCAGAAGTAGCATTACATAAAAGCAATTGCAGAACTTTAAAAGAAAATTCTTGTTCCTTAACGAAACATGTCATGGATAAAATTTTCCAAAAGAAAAAAATTTGAATAAATGACTTTTTTTAGAAATGGCTGAAATTAAATTACAAACTGATAATATGAATAAAAAAACTGATATTGATAACTTAAGTAAAATTTACTCGTACCTACTTTTACCAAAAAACCATTCTTCATTTGAAAACACCTGAATTAAAACTCCTCTGTATATACCTATTTCATTTGACATCCATGATTAATGATTGTCAGTGATCAAATTTTCATGTCACAACATCTTTTAAGTTTTCCTTTGTATTTTTATACTTATATAATATGTTCCTAAACTCTGATGTCCAAAGAAAATCTCCAATTGCACAGTATGTATACTATTATTGCTTAAATATTTTTATGTCCATATTTTTACTTTGTAGCCCTCGAAAAAGCAAATAAAGATTTGCGAAAGCAAAAAAGAGTTTACCTTCTTCAAGACCGAATCCCCGATAGATACTCATTCTATATATATATATATATATATATATATATATATATAAATTATAGATAGTGACACATATAATCTGTGGAATCGTGGAATTTTAATGACACGAAATTTCGTGCACATTAATAGGTCACCAACAGATGTCAGCATAGGCCAACACACGACACCAATAGTCGTACTCTAGTGCTTCTGAGTAACGCAAAACAAATAACGAGAATAAGAGAAATCCGTTACGAATCCAAGAGAGCCCACCATCCGCCTACAGCCTGTTTCATGGTTTCCCAATCATCAGGACGGCTTGTGGTCTCTTTCAAATTCGTATCAGATATCTCGTAGTGCTAGCCGATAGGTATTAGCCTGTTTCATAGTTTCCCAATCATCAGGACGGCATGTGGTCTCTTTCAAATTCGTATCAGATATCTCGTAGTGCTAGCCGATAGAAGTATTTGCTGACTAGTTAGGTACATAACTAGGGATATTGGGGCAAGCAGCAATGAAAAAGTAAACGCTTTAAAGTTTATCCAAGCTTTCGGAAATGTTTATTTCCATCATCAGGGAGAAACTTTGTTGAGGTTGGTTTCAATGATGTTAAACATATTCATCTAACATGGTGATACAAAAGAAAAAAACCTAGATCAAGGAATAAAACGAAGTTCAAAGTTACTACAACCACATTAGCGACAGGTTAGGAATCTGATTCCTAACCCTTTAACGCACTAAAAAGTAAAAAATAGTTTTAATACTCAACGACTATGCCAAAAAGCATGGGGTGCTTTTTGGTTACGTATCTTTGAGAAACATAATACTTTTAATCAATTTCGACAAAGCACCCCACGCTTTTTAGCATACTCGTTGATTATTAAAATTATGTTTTACTTTTCAGTGCATTACAAACGTGTTCTTTAGTTTTTTATAATATAATTTATTTTTAATTTTTAGTCTTCTAACATATTATACCAATTTAAATTTAAAGAAAGTTTGTCTGGTGTGGGGTCGAACTCCCGCTCCCTTTCAAGAACTAAACTCAAACCTGGCGCCTTAGACCGCTCGGCCAATGTAAGGATGTTTACAAGTTGGATAAAATGGCAGCTGGGGTCAATATCACCAATTATTCACATTCATAATTAGTTTTGACCAAACATATTATGTATTAATTAAATTTGAATAAAATCAAATCTTCATAATATGTACAAAGAATATAATAACAATAAAGAAGTTCTTCAAGTAGTTTAGCCTTGAAATTATAACAAATTTTATTCCTGTATTTTTTGCAACTAATGGTGAAATTTACTTTTCATCACCAGTTGCGAAAAATTTTAGTTTTCGCAACTGGTGATGAAAAGTAAGACATTTGATAACGTCAACGAATTTTGAAAAGTGTCACTTTAAATGTCAAAATTAGAAAAAATATTTTTTGTACCAGCCTTTCTCACATATCGCATATGGCGTCCATGTTCTGATAGGTAATACATTCGGGTTTTTCAATTTCCTCCCCTCGACTGTTGCTAGTTATTATTTTAAGTCTACTGTGACATGACGTCAGCATAGTTACTTCCCGTTTATCTTGCCATTGTAGGTAGAGCAAGAATTGAATCGCTTGAAAAGTATTGCACGTCTCCTGTTACCATTTTTTTTTCGGAAAGTTGGCATGTAAAGTCTATTGGTCTTGACTGTCCCACAAATTTGTTTTTTCTTAAAAAGTGCCTCAGGGCTGTTATACCAGTTGTCTACATACAGAATGTGCCCTTCATTCAAATTTGTCTCCATTAGGGTCATCACAATATTACCTCCAATTTTTAGTTCGGAATCAGGCACTCGAATATTTGCCTCGCTTTCTTGTGTGTGAACGCATATTCCTCTCGATAACGACATGCGAAATTTGCCACGTCTCTGTCATAATCTCATCAAGATGTTTAAAATCGATTGCAAATTCTCACATACACTTGAGAATAAAAAATAGAAAAATAATTGTTTAAATAAAAAAAGATATATAGTCCATCCAATATCAATTGCAGAAGCTGTTTCTATAGGGAGCAAATGAAAACTCACTTCGCTAACACGAGCGTATATGCGAAGGAACGGAACGAAAAATAATCTGTACTACTCGTAAACATTTTCCGTCGGCAAACGGTAGATCAAAAGAGCCGATAGTCAACGTGGACTCGAGTGGCGGCTGTCTGTTGTACACCCGATTTGTCTGGGCCAATCGAGTCGGACATCGATGCTGGCAGGTGTGTCTCTACGATGGGAGGTCATAAATCACTCGTTATATTTGTGTTTTAATAGCTCTGAAAGATTAAAAACCAGTAGCGTCTATGGTCTTGGTGTGGGCCGATCGAAATACGTTTTAGGATATAGTAATAACCTACATCAAACAATGAAAGAAATTATTTTTCTTTCTTAATGTATTTGTATAAATAAAAGCTTGTCTTAATTTTTTTTCATTTTTCATTATTTATGAAGTATTTATAAAATCTTAAAATATCTAAATAAAATTAGTTATCTCCGCCACTGCTGCTCACAGGATTTCGTCGCAAGACTTTTTTATGCTTCTGCAATTGATATTGGGAAAACTATACCACGTTTTTAAAACAAACTAAAAAGTATATTTATCCTAGTCCCATACAGATTTATAACCCCATACATATTCCTAACCCCATACAGATTGACCTGAAAATCAGTGATTGTGAATTTTTTAACCGACGAAATAAAAAAGGAGGAGGTTCCGTCATTCGGGGTGAAGTCGGACCGTGAGGGCGAACTCAGACAGAAAGGTATTGGTCAACGTTTTATTTCAAAGATATGTACCGCCATGCTTAAAACTGAAACGACAGGCATATTCTTGTCAGTAAGAGTCTGAATGCTGTTGGTGTGTACGTTGTCGCTAAATAAATTATTCGTAGAGCACGTAAGTGAGGATTTTATTAAATCATATATTTTCCATAGAATTTGATAACTCGAAAAGAAACTGTTGTACATAAACAAATACTAAAAAACAAAATGAGTTATTTTTTCTCATGAGGTTTATTTTTAGTAAATCCAAAGCAAGTTACTTCTTTTTTAATGTTTGTTTTTCTTAAATGATGGCCTTTTTGTAGAAAAATTCATTTTTCTTTATATATATATATATATTTTATGTATGACCACGCATAACTTTTTACAGAGTAGTTCGATTTCGATTATTCTTTTTTCATTGGATAGGGTGTACTTCGAAGTTGGTCTCATTCGAATTTGAAAATAAAAATCGTCCCCTAAGGGTAGCAAAATGGAGGATATTGATCGTTCACCCTCTGAATTTTGGTTCGTTAACCGATTCTATCAGACATAACTTTGTACTGGGTTGTCCGATTTGGATGATTCTTTTTTTATTAGATAGTGTTGGTTGGTTGGTTGATCATATTTGAATTTAGGATGGAACAATTCAGCCATATGGTTATAAAAATAGGGAATGATTGATTTTTCATCTGTGAACATTGGCACACATATGTAGTTGACATTGTCAGATTGCTATTGTCATTATTTTTGTTATCCTACATCCTTCACAATAATTACATTCTATGAAAGGATGGAATTGTATACAAAGTGAAATAAACTAACCCGAACTATCAAAAATGATTTATATTATATAACAATAAATAATTAAAGTAGATAATCATATTATTTAACTGTTAATGTTGAAGTAAGGTGGGTAAGAAAGTATTTTGGAAGTAATCAAAGTAATTAGTAGATTTCAGCCACAAAAAATTAAAAAATAAAAACTTTAACAAAAAATTAAACCGACGAAAAACGGAACTGAAAAGCACAAAATAAAATGAACCTTCTTAGTCTTGATAACTAAGCTCCTAAACTAATGTAAGTAACTAATTTTGAGTCGGCGCCAAACAAACAATCAACGACTTTATCATATATGTTAGATTATAGGAATCTCTATTAGTTATAGAATTACTTTTTATTCAAAATAACTGGTAACATCATACTATTACAAAATATATGTCAAAAACTGACAACTCTCTCTTTCCTATATATGGGGTGATATCTCTAGCACTGCTATCTATAACACTCTTCACCACCTAAATGAAATCACGTAAATAATTCGGTTTCCTCGGATTCCTTTCGGATCTCCTCAACATCTGGGTGTTTCTGCTCGAAGTATCCTCAGTACTTTGACTCAGATCTATCCCAGTGGTGGAATCATCATTGGTATCATTAGAAACACCTGCACCTAGACCCGCTACATGCCTGTTTTGTATTTCATTTGATTCCTCATCTTCCACATTTACTCTTGGTAATAACTGATCGATATGTCGGCTCATTTTCTGACCATCTTGCGATGTTATTGTATATGTAAAAGTACCATTTTTCTGATGAACCTTTCCTGGTAACCACTTATCCCCATTATAATTTCTAAATAACACTTTATCGTCCAATTCAAAGCTCTTTATCTCTTTCTTCGTCAAACTTCTATCTTCATGAATGAAATTCGGATTAACCCAGTCAAAAATAGTTCGCAATCTCCTTCCAACGAGAAGTTCTGCTGGTGATTTTCCTGTTGCACAGTTCGGTGTCGTTCGCAAACTGAACAGGAGTCTGGGTAAAGTGATTTCTATGTTATATGTCCCCAATTTTTCCAATCTTCTTTTGATTGTTTGAACTTGTCTTTCCACTTGTCCATTTGAAGAAGGATGATAGGGTGCTGTAAATATATGTTTTATTCCGTTCTTCTTAGTGAAATCCATCATTATCTGTGATCTGAATGACTGGTGGTTATTCGAAACAATTGTTGATGGAATTCCATGTGTACAAAATATATTGCGCAACTCATTGACAGTTTCCTGAGAGGATAAATGTTTAACCTTTTTTACTTCAACCCAACGAGAGTATGCATCAACTACTATAAAATAAATATGTCCATTGTGTGGTCCCGCATGATCTATATGTATTCTTTCCCAGGGTCCATGTGGGGACGGCCAACTTCCTTTAACTGGTTCTGGATTATTACGGTGTTTCTGACACTCCTCACATGAACTTACGATGAACTCAATTTGTTCTTCTAATTCGGGCCACCAGAAATAACTTCTTGCCATCATTTTCATTCTTGTCATTCCTTCATGACCTGAATGTAATTGGTTCAAGAGTTCCTTCTGTAATATCTTAGGAATCACAGTACGACTTCCCCAAATGATACAACCTCGTAATAGGGATAGTTCCATTTTTCTTCTGGCAAAATAATCCATTTCTTCTGGAATTTGATAAGGCCATCCATGTAGAATTGCATGTTTGACTTTTTGTAATAATTTGTCTTTGTTTGTAGCCTTCTCTATTTCTATTGCTGTTATTGGAAATTCCCTCTGTCCCGATATCAATAACACTTCCTGCGGTTCTGGAATAGTACAATTTTTTATTGGTCTAGGCAAACGAGATAAAGCATCAACATTTTGTAGTTCATTAGAAGATTTATGTCTGATAGTGTACGAATAAGCTGATAATTGTAACAGTCACCTAATCATCCTGGGAGATACTGAATTCGGAGTCGCTTTTTTCCGATTCAAAAGTCCAATTATAGGTTTACAATCAGATGATGAATTCTCTTCCCGCAATAAACTGATGGAATTTTCTTATTCCAAAAATTATACCTAATACTTCTCGTTCAAACTGTGAGTAGTTTCGTTCCGCTGGATGAAGTGTCCGTGAAGCAAAATATACAGGAGCTCCAGTTCCGTCAGGCATGACATGTGACAAGATAGCACCTACTCCATAGGGAGATGCATCACAGCTCAGAACTAATGGTTTCTGTAGATCATAATGTATCAATATTGCATCAGATTTCAATAGTTGTTTCATCGTTTTGAAAGCAATATTATGTTCTTCTGACCACATCCAAGGCTCATTTCTATCCAGAAGGCGATATAGTGGTTCAGCAATAGATGCTTTATTTTCCAAAAATCTATCATAAAAATTCAGAAATCCAAAAATGATTGGAGTTCTTTTTTATTCTCTGGGGTTTTTGCTTTATATATCGCTGCCATTTTATCTGGAGTAGGACGAATTCCATCGGCATCAATGATATACCCCAAAAATTGTATTTGTTTCAATTTGAACTGACATTTGGACCTCTTAAGTCTCAAACCGGCTTCCGCAATTCTTTCTAGAACCATGGTGGTTCTTTGTGTGAGATCATCATCATCTCTGCCCATTATAAGAACATCATCAATAACTACCACTACACCATCAATTCCTGATAGTAATTTTTCCATTTCCCTTTGACAAATAGCTGGACAACTATTCACCCCAAAAGGAAGTCTTTTCATTTTGAATAATCCCTTAGATGTATTAATAGTCAACAACTTTGAACTTTCTTCATCTACAGGAAACTGAAAATAGGCTTCTTTAAAATCTAATTTGGCAAATATTTTTCCACCTGCCAAGGAAGAAATAACTTCATTTATAGATGGAAGGGGTATACATCCATTTTTAAAGGCTGCTCGATTTACAGTACATCTATAATCACCACACAGCCTCACACTGCCATCACTTTTAATTATTGGAACTACTGGAGTAGCCCATTCTGAAGTACGAATGGGTTCAATCACGTTCATTTTCTGTAAACGTTCGATTTCTGCCTCCACTTTCTCTCTCAACGCTAGGGGTACAGGTCGTGTTCTCATGAATATAGGTGTAGCTTGTTGGTCTATATTCAAACTGACTGGTGGACCATTGTATTTTCCTATTTCGTTTTCTTCAAAAATATTTTTAAATTTTTCAAAAATATGTTCATTATGTTGATAATAAACTCCTTCTAAACGGATACCTAACTGGTTGAACCAATTTCTCCCCACCAAAGCTGGGCCATTTCCTTTCGTTACTAGCAACGGTAACTTCATTTGTGAATTTTTCAAACATATGTCAACCATGCATGTGCCTAGCACTTCCAATTTTTGTTTAGCCCAGGTGTGTAGTTTGATATCAGAGTCTGACAATTTATTGAAGTCAATATTCAAATCTTCGAAGGTATGTTCGTTAATAATGGAGTAACTTGCTCCTGAATCAACTTCCATTATAACTGGCACCTTATTAATTTCAATGGAAACATTCACTGGCGGTTGACCTGAGCCTTCAATGACATATAGTGAACTATACTGATCAACATTTTCTTCTGGTTCATCTGAATCATTTTCTTCTATTTGATGAACTTTCGCTCTGGAATAACTGGTTTTGTATGATGTACTCTTTACTGGTTGCATTCTTTCTTTCTTTTGTAAATCAAATCTGTTTCTTTTCTTTTTTGTAATACAGGCTTTTTCTATATGACCTCTGTTTTTACAGAAATAACATGAAGCTTCTTTGAATACACACTCATCTGGATGATGATTGATACCATTGCATCGGTAGCATACTCTACTTTGATTGGAATTAGCCATTTTATTAATTGACGAACCAAATATTTCTGATGTGTTACTTGAACCTGATATTCTCGAACAATTCAATTGTTTAACATCTTTAGAAGTGGCTTTGGCGGCTAGAGCAGCTTGGAAAAATTCGTTGAATCACCATTTTTTTTTGTTAGCAATAATTGTTGAATTTTCTGATCCCCTATTCCCGCTACAAGTTTGTCTCTCAACATTCTATCCAATGAATCACCAAAATTACAATGTATAGCAATTTTTCTGAGTGCTGCTACATATTCATTAATAGATTCACCCATACCTTGAGTTCTTTGATGAAACTTATATGATTCAACTATTTCACTGGTTTTAGGATCGAAATGATTATCTAATATTTTCAGAACTTCATCGAATTTAAGTTCCGCCGTTCCTTTTGGTACAGCAAGAGATTCTACCAATTCATATAGAGTTTCAGCACAAACTGTGAAAAATAATGCACATTTTGCTTGGTCTTCTTTTATGGAATTTGCCGTCAGGCAAAATTGGAAACGATTTTTATACGTTTTCCACGTTGCTCCTGGTTTGAATTCATCAAAATTTACAGACTGATTGGACATCTTTGCTAACTGTAAATAATTGGATTGATCTTCAATTGCTTAACTAGATCTGCTGGTGGTTCTTCAATCCTTCGTCGCCAATATTATATATGTTAGATTATAGGAATCTCTATTAGTTATAGAATTACTTTTTATTCAAAATAACTGGTAACATCATACTATTACAAAATATATGTCAAAAACTGACAACTCTCTCTTTCCTATATATGGGGTGATATCTCTAGCACTGCTATCTATAACAGACTTACTTCAAAAAAATTATCAAAATGTCACCGCGCATCTCGATGCCATCATTTCACGCTTTACCTAACTCATTTGCTTGTTTGGCGCCGACTCAAAATTAGTTACTTACATTAGTTTGGGAGCTTAGTTATTAAGACTAAGAAGGTTTATTTTATTTTGTGCTTTTCAGTTCCATTTTTCGTCCGTTTAATTTTTTGTTAAAAAGTTTTTGATAGCTATGAAAATACTTTAAAACGAACAAAACTTGGGCGCATGCAATAGATAATAGTGAGGAGTGTAGGGAGTAGCTGTCCTTGAGAAAACTCACACAACAGTTCATATAATTTGCAGTGCAATCAAATTTTTAATGCATCAATTATGTATTGTATGCGCCTCACGTTTTTCGTTTTAAATCTTATAAGTATTTTTATGGCTATTAAAAATTCACAATAACAAATTTTCCTGGCAAACTGTATGGGGTTGTAAATCAAGGAGAAATGGGGGTAGGAGAAATTATTTTATACCTTTTAGTTCGTTTTAAAAAGTAGTGAGTGGTATATTAAATACTTTTTTTTAAATAATTATTGAGATATCGGTGGGTACGATGTACAACATATGAAACACATTTTCAATGCCTATCATATTTTCCGCTCTTCTGGTTTCATCAGCAAAAGTCATACATTTAGAATTTCACGCTATATATTTTGATATTTTGTAATCAGCAGTCCGGTAACATGTTTACCAATTTGTGTTCTTACATGCTTTTATTCTGTCAATTTTATTATGAATTTAAGAATTATGTACTGAAATTATGAAGTGTGCACATTGAACACCTTTACCGCGAGGTCAATTTCGGTTTGATTTTGTTAGATAATATTAAAGTACTAAAATAATGTATTTATGCAATTCCTCATTAATCAAATATTTTATTTTTTCGATTCTATAAGCTTGTGGATTCCTCTCAAAGAGGTGATGGTATTGCGCTGTTGTTAGTTAAATTATCATGGTTGTTTGTTTCCATTGTTATTATCGTTGTTAAGTACGATTTCAGCCTATTCAAGACACTATAAAATTGACAGATAACAATGTTTGGGATTAAATAGTCAGAAAAATATGTACATCGAACTCATAATTGCATGAAGATTCAGAAAATATCAAAATTCACAGTGTGAAGATTCAGAAAATATCAAAATTCACAGTGTGTTAAAATTCAAAAGATGGATCAATTTTGGCTTGAACAAGATGTGCCAAATGAATAACTTCTAGGAGAAAGGATGAGAGGGGTGCTAGTATCTATATTCCTTGATAACCAGTATGGTAGAAATGTTTTTCCTCGGGTGAAGAAACTAAGAGAAAAAACTATTCGCTTCCTGGACCTCACAAGTTCGATTCCTGGATACGAAAACCACCACTCATATTTCGTAGCAATTTGGTATCAGTACCCATTGAAATTATGAATAAAAAATCAAGGACAAATAGTACATATCCACAGAAAGTAATAGTGAGGGATGCGGCGACAGTCGGCTGTCATCATTTCTGCAAAGCTGATTCTTTCTATTTTTTGTTGTGTCGATATCACAAGTGAACGAAATGATAGTCTACCGCGTCGAAATCACATAAGGTGTTGAAAATAAAAACTTGTTTGACTCATTTCTACAAGGCTTATTTTATTTCTCTCCGTTAGTTTATTTAATAAAATGACCAGAAAATTTAGTCTACTGGAAATCTGATGTTGTTAAAGCCTTGATAGACTCAACGGAATGCACAGTCTCCCGATCGCAGCCGCTGCGCCGATCCATTACAGGACGTTCTGAATTATTGCATTTATCGGCATCAATTGAAAATCTACAAAGCTATTTTATTTTACCGGCAGTTCATTTAACGTATTGTTGAATAAGGGTCGTCTACTTACAGTACAAGGGGGCTATAGCCGGCGCCTCATGGCGCGAGACTTGACGAGCTTGGCTTGGAGGATTGTGCTTGGAGCACAGGAGTGGGGTTTAGGCAATCTCGAACCTGATCGGTCTCATGAAGTGTATAATTTGACGGACTCGTCGTCTGCCAGTGGCTGGAGGTTGGTACACGAGCCTAAGAAGGGATCCATTGTCCATTGTAATAGTTATTCAGTTTAGAACGGATAGCGATGATAGAATGTGCAGCATCGTATTATTATTATTATTATGTGGTCCCAAATGACATCCTCTTCCTCATCCTCATATAAAGCTAAGAATTCAATTACTGCTTCTGAATTCAACTCCATGTTAGTACACAGTACTTTGCCACCAACAAACTCTCTCTCTCCGAAGTCACCGGTCTCCCGTCGTAGCCAATACTGTCGACAAGCACCCTCGCGCCGTGAGACCGCTCAACAAGCCATACAGTACAAGCTTGCCAGTCAAGCCTCGCGCCTTTGATGTTTGGAGAATTTACCGACATTTCATGGAAACGGTCGAACCACCGCGAGTTTAAGCTTGACAAGTCTTGATCCTACGCGAGTCGAGCATACTCACGACGCGAGGTCGGCTTGGGGATTGTCAAGACGCCGGCTCATGGCTTTGGTAGACGTACCTAAAGTTATAGCGCGGGCACATAATTGAAGCATTGCTACTTTATTATTAACTATACAATCGAGGAGCATATTTTTGATATTAATTGCATATAATAGTTTATATATTAATATCTTCGTTATTTTTATATATTAATATATATATATATATATATATATATATATATATATATATATATATATATATATTATAGTTTAGATATTCATAATATTATTACAAATATCTCATAGCGTTATTTTAATTTCCAATAATTTCAAAGAAATTCAGAATAACGTGAGTTATAGCCCTTATAAAGTAAGTGCAATAGCATTTTATTTCGAACATTTAGGTGGGTTATGCCTTAAAATCCCCTCTCCATCCTTGTATTACAGCGAGACGACGGCAGCTGTTCGTCAGTGTGGTTTTTACCAGTATATGTGGAAGGTCGTATTATATCATAGTTGTATCATAGAGTTTGATTACAAATTTCTAATATATATATATATATATATATATATATATATATTTATATATTGATAAAATAATAATATTAAAGCTGACTCATTCATTATTTCAATATCTTTACACAGAAAAACAGAACACTATAACTTCGAAAGAGAAAAGACAAAATGATGAGAAGGTGAAGTGTCAGCTATAGCTGTTTTTCAACTTGACCATAAATATGAAATAATTAATATGAAAAGTATGCTCCTCGATTGTATACTTAATAACAAAGTAGCAATGCTTCAATTATGTGCCAGCGCTAAAACTTTAGGTCCGTCTACCAACGCCTTAGCCACCTTGTATTGAAAGTAGTAAGTTAAATGAACTGCTTGTAGAAAAAAAAATTGCTTTGTAGATTTTTAATTGATGCCGGTAAATGCAATAATTCACAGCGGCCTGTAACAGATCGGCGCAGCGGCTGCGGTCGGGAGACCGTGCATTCCGTTGAGTCTACCAAGGCTTTAACAACATCAGATTTTCGGTAGACTAATTTTTTTGGTCGTTTTATTGAATAAACTAATGGAGAAATGAGTCAAACAAGTTTGTATTTTCAACACCTTATATGGGTGTTAGACCTTTGATGGCAACGCTTACGACGCGGTAGACTATCATTTTCCAGTACTTTTAGGTATCCTTTATCACTGTAAAAAATTTCAGTCTTGTAGGTATAAGACTTTTACATAATGGTTTTTTACATTTTACATAAATTGTTATTAATGTTGGCAACGTTTAAAGCTTGGAAGACTCTCACTTTCATGAATCACATTGTATCAACAATTATTAAACTATAAATTTGCTTTGTAGATAAGGGAGCAAAATTTATGTGGTCGCCTCCCTCACTTTAAGACCACAGTCGGTGATTATAGTGCAGTATGTGATCCTACGACAAAAATCTTTAAGTCTGATGTGTAACGAGGTACAGCGGCGGAAACGTGAACATTCTTCCAAAAAAATCGTCCAACTGCTCGTTTTTCTCATTTTTAGAAATCCTTTGTAGCTATTCAATATATAATTATAATTTTGTAAATTCAAAGTCAATTTAATTCCACACCACCATGAGGTAAACGGTGCGTTTTTTTATTTGTGGTTTCCCCAGTAGGCCTAATCAGCAGATGTTCTTTTTTGTAATTGAGTACGGTTCGTATTCCATAATTTATGGTCTTCGTTATCAGTGTTATCCTCTAACCCATTTTCCGCAATGAGAATCTGGGCTTCCATTCATGTGATTGTCTCGTCGACGCTCTCGATTGACCTCTGGTGCATTCTCGCATGATTCACCATTACAGAATCCGCATACAACAGAGCACTTTAGCCCATATGCTCCACCGCATCCACTTTTACAATTGCATGAAATGTTGAATGTCAAAACTATTCGCGGAATACTACACTCTTTCAAGCAGTTTTGCCTCTTCCCGGTTTGCAAAAGTAGATATTGATTTCGGATGATCCTAATGATGTCAGCGGAACTAAAAAGTCGACATATTCGCGTCGAATGATGAGCAGAAGGAAATCTTGACAATTTAACAGTAAAAGCAGTCTGTTCGAATTTTTTTGTCAGCAACAAAATCAGACGGGCTTCATTTTTTTCATCGGCCAAAAATCGTTCTTGAGAAACTTGAACCGTCATTGTTTCTTCGAAAAGAACTTCCACGGGCATCTGCTTTTTCGTTCGTTTCCACGCTCTTCGTATTTTTCTTGTCACCATCAGATGGATATCCAACGAAAACAACGACTGCCTTTGAATCGTAGTGATTTCGTACATATTGAACGTACTTCTCACAAATTGACCCAATTCCAATTCATTTATTCGTGCACCTAGGTGGAAAATTTAAATTTCGACGGAATATTTTGAAAAATAGATGACAATTTCTCAGAAATGGAATTTCTTTCTAACTCAATTTCATTTCCCCAAATGTTTTTTTTACCAAACTAAAAACTGTCATATATTTCTTATAATTCGTTTAAAAAAATATGTTCTGGACATATTAAAGGAAACTCGCCGAAAAACTGGCTGATATTTCATATAATGTTTCTGAATATAATGTTAGATTTTAGTTTTTAAAAAATTTTTTTTTAACTAACGAGGATCAACGTCTATGAATTGTAACAGTATCATTTATATACAAATACGAAAATAACAATCAATGAAATAACTATTTTTTATTTCAGTAGTTTTGGAGATACATGCATTTTCAACTTGAGGCCGTGAAGTTTATACATGATTAGAGGAATTTTCTGCATGTACTTCGCAAACGTACTGAGTGTATATTTGTGAAGAATATAATGATTTTGTTTGTCAGTTGTGACCTTTTATTTCCAAGATGCGTAGTTCGATATTGCATGCAACATGCAACCATTGCAAATTAAACATACTTAAATGAGCGTATAAATTGTTGATATTTTTCAATACCTAATAAATATATTATAAACTTTTCGGAACATATGATGTTTTCCTTTTCTGAAGTAAAATGTGAAGTTTTAGCATTGTGCATCGTGACATTCACTGTACAGGGATGCGTTTTGTTGGATTAGGATAATCACCCCCTAAAGGATCCCTCACACTCTTTATGAAAAAATTGTTCTGTTGAAAGAGTGTACATTTTTTTTAGGTTTTTCAGGACATGAGTCGCAGTTGAACCGACAGGGGATGTGATAGTTAAAAGTGTATGTATTTGATTTGAAAAAAAAGGGAATTTGAATTTCTTAGATATTACCAAAAAAATTGGTTCATTTTTATTGTATATTTTTATATTTGCTGAAAAATATTCAGTTGAGAATATGTTTTCCTGTTCAACATGAATTCCTCGCAATAGATCATGTTGTACGATGGAGGATGGGTACTAAAATTCATATTTCAGTAACCTACAATTCGACATCCTATTTTACGAACACCCTGTTCATATTTTCAAACAAATGATTTGTTATTTTGGCAGAATTTTTAGGTTTTTTAGTTTATAGCTAACACACTATGTGTCACCTACAGGAACTAGGTACCTATATTTCAGCCTAATTTACCGAAAGAAATTTTCCGTAAGGAATGTTTAGATACCTTTCCTCTACTGGTTATTCATTCTATTACTCTCTTGAAGATAAACTCAAAACATACATTAATGATAAAAAGGGTATTGAAGGACAATAAAATATGTTCCTTTTTGGAATATCGAGATCCAAGTTGGGATAAATTCAATTTTATAATGGGGGGGTTTCTTATTACTGCGAATTATACGTATTTAAAAGTGAACTCCCAAAATATGGATTGATGGCTCAAGAAGTTTGACTAACACAATTTTTTGTTGAAAAAATATGTTGTATCATCTACAAAACTATTTTGAACATGCATCTAGTACTGAGCTTGTGCCGGTTATATATCAGAATATTTTTCTGCTATAAAATAAAATAGAAAAATCGAATTGTGACATTTTTTAATGCATTATATAAAAAATCAAATGAGAAAGGTCTAGTTTCTCCCATATTCAGAAAGATTGAAGTGAAAAATTAAAAACATCGATATAAAGTATACATCATCTAAAAAAAGTATGGGAAATTAAACTAGAAAAAGTTATTGTGCATAAAATATACATTATGCCAACATATGCCAATCATAGTTGGCAAAATTGACCTCAAGTTGACCTTTGAATAGGTGAATTTAGCGAGGGTGAATTTAGGGAGGGTGAATTTAATGCCATAATTTCATCATATTCACCAGTATTGAAATAACTAAGGTAATTTGGGAGTCGAGAATTTAATTTTAATCTTGAAAAGGGAAACATTCTCAATTGAATATTGATAGAAAGATTTTTCTGTGAATTGAAAAATCCACGATTAAAATGAAGTTATTTTTTGTGAATGTCTAACAGAAAACAACTACTTCCCCGGCTAAAGCCACGCTGGACATTGAACTACATCTGATAGATATTCTGAAAAGGCCCTAACTCAAAAGAAAAAATCTAAAATTGAAAATTTGCATTTTCATTCAGATAGTTATTTGATGTTCTATTTCAGTCTTAATTAGATAGTGACTAAAGTTTATCTTTCAGTCGCAGATGATTCCACATCTGATTTTATGAACATCCTGTTTATATTTTCAACAAATTAATTTTAATCATTTTGCCAAAACGGCCGAAGGCATAAATGAATGAAAGAGCCATAATAATGATCCTTTCAACCGATTCATCACACCTAAAATCAGCTACCTATAAGAAATAACAAAATTGGAGGAAAACTATTTCTTAAAATTCCATCTACAATGGTATGGATTATTTTCAATTAACTTATGTTTTGAGGACCTAGGAATGGTAGCGCAGCGCCACATTTATCAAAATTATTTTTCGCAAATTTCTTGCTCGATCCAAAAAAACGTATAAAAAAGTATGAGCCATTTCGAAATCTACGCTGGCAAAGCCGCGGCGGGCACAAGCAAATCAACAAAATCTTGAAAATTTATTAAACCTCCGCCATCGAAATTCCATGGGAGGAAAAGGATAATAGTGGCGTTTGAACTATCTGATAAAAATAGAAGAATAAAAGAATTTAATTTAAAAATATTTTAGAAAATCTCGAGAAGAATATAAATACGTTCGTTTTGTGAATATATGTATATCCCTGTCATATTATTATGATTATTAAAATGGCTCGTTCCCTAAACAAATGTCAGTCGAAAAATATCATCGCTAGCAAAAGATATGGACATAGTTTTGTAGATATTATCTCCAGTTGTAATATCCACATAATTTCATTTCGAAAAAAAATTGCAAAATTTGCTACTGAAATATTAATAGTTGAAATATTGTCCTACTATATGATTTGAAGCTAGGCAACAATTTTAAGTAATGTATCTATCAGTAATAATGTACCTAGATATTGGTATTTTTTTAGTACTAGGAATCATAAAGAAATAAAAGAAATTATGTTTTTTTACTATGGACGAGCATTATTCTTGCGGATGTGGATTCAAAAGATGCCATTTGGTGTCTAGAAATGCTCGTCAAAATCAGAGCCAGAGTTGTATTGCATTAGAGATCTTCTAAGCTTTTGATTTCCACAGCACTAGTTATTTTATTCTGGTTTGTTGTCCAGCTAGATTTGGTAAATGCGGGATTATAAGGATGGATATTTTCTTGATTGCGATGTCATCGATGTATAATGATTTATAATGATAATGAATCGTCTTTATTCATCAGCCAACATTACAAGATGAAATGGTGAAGCGTCGGTTGTAACTAACCGGGATAAATAAAAACTGTGTATTGTTATTCAACAATTTGAAGTAATAACGTGACAAACATAAGTGATCATACCAGTTTATATATATATATATATATATATATATATATATATATATATATAGTACACAAAACTGCTATCAAAAGAACCTAATAACCACATTATATATTATCCGGTGAGGTCCCGGACCATTAATAAAATTATCATATCGAATGTGTAATCTATTTTGCATTTATACTTTCATCCCGAAAGGGGGCACAATAGTACAAGATAATCCATTGTTTGATCGCCGACTTCAGGTTTAATTTTGGTTTTGGTATTTGACCATTCAATTAAAGTTGACAAATGATTGACGTTCAATAATAAAAAAAATATTACCAGAAAAACAACAGAATTCGATCTTTGATGGCTAATGGAATTAACTCGATTGATTCGTAATAAATTTGTCAACGATTATCGATTCGTGTCTTGAGGTCACTCGCAAGTAGAATTTTAATCTTTAGAGAATCTGATAATGAATATACAGGCTTGACTTGAGAAATGATATATGATTCGATTATTGTCCGAGTGGTGTCGGTTTTTCAACACAGATCAAACGGTATTGGCGGGGTGTTGGCCGCCGCGTCCACACGTTTAGTTTGCAACGAGCTCCCAGAGTGATCGCACGCGATTTCAGTACACTTCACTCTGTTTCTGTACACACTTATGTAGTACTTATATGCAGTAAATAAATAAAAACGGCGGCAGCCGTTAGCACCTCGATTATCACTTTAGCTTTGATGTCCGCACATTGGCCTGAACCGATGAAAACTGAACGACCTTCCAACGTGTGGACAACTTCACAAATTTGTTGGCCAATATGTGTGCCACACCATTGGCCAACGTGAGAGGGGCCTTTAGAGAGAACTAGTGACGAGACTTGGGGAGTAAGCAGATTGAGACCCCGGCGTCAAGTCACAAAATCCTAAGTCTCCATTTGAGGAGTAGGAAGATTGAGACCTGAGTGTGAAAATCACTTCCTTAAAGTTATTAATAATTTTTCATTATTTCAGCTTTCTTAAATCGCTCCATAATGGTAGCTGAAACGTAGAAATTATCAAAATTTCCTGAATTTATCATGGAACTTGTAATGGGAATCTTCCACACGCCAAGTTGGTTGTGACAAATGTTATATGAAGAAAATGAAAAAAAAAACTGAAATACTTCAAAAATCGAAATGAAATAACTATAACTACTGATATAATAGTGATATTCGAAAAATTATTTCGCCTACCCATGTATCTACTTCATAATTTGTTTAAAAAATATAACAATTTTTGTTTAAAAGGTAGACATTCTCAATTGAATAATGAATAGAAAGATTTTATGAACATCCTGTTCATATCGCCAAAGAAATCATTTTTGTTTAGTTTCTAGAAATACAAATTTATTAAGTATATTGATAATTTCTTTAAATTGAAATCATATTTTTTCAACACGCTATAAGACGTGTTTACTTGATATTCATGAATGTGCTCTCATTTATCCATATCAAATGAATGTTAATTTAATATTTTCATTACAATATCGGCAAAGTATGTCATTCCGAAGAGCTTTTTGAGACCAACAATTTTAATTTTGTGAGGTTTTCTCTAAGAATAAGGGCCCAACTATAGAATATTGTTGTTAAATCATGTGTTATTTTTTGGATATGGATTGGATATGTGGGGAAGCACAGGGAGCATGTGCTTCCCCACATATCAGATCTTTTGTCTCAGTTACAAAAGTTTATATTTTTTCCATTCACCTAACTCATGTCTCTTTTTTTCCAGAATCTAAGAAAAATATTTGACAAACGAACAAGTCTTATATATCAAGTTGATTCATAATAGAAACAAAGTCAAAAGTCATCATTTCGCAGGCAATAAACTGTTTGATGAAAAGGAGGGTTTTCATTGGATACTCCGTTTGCCAGAAATATTGCATTGCATTGTAAAATCTACCCTTCCCACTGGCTGCATTTTTTACAAGCTTTCTTTTGGTTTCACTTGTTAGTTAGTTCGTTCGTTTGGGTTAAATCTTACAAGTGAATTTTGACCGACTTCTAGTCGTCCGATTAATTTGAAATTTGGCAGGTGTTCATAATTCCGGTGACAATGCATTAGAGAAAAAACAAAATGGCGGCTACAAAATGGCGGGCGAGATTTGTAATTATGGTCCGGTTTGATTCAACATTAGTATATGGGGGCTTTTGCGGTCGGAAATTATGAATTAAAGATGGCGACTTCAGGATGGCGGACGAGTTTTGTGATTATGGTCAGATTCTATTCAAAATTGGTGTGCGGGAGTTTTTGGGGTCGGAGATCATGATTCATTCAGCTCAAAAGTTACAGGGAAGAGACCTTGTAATAACGATGCTCTTCTAGAAATGAACAGATTAAGGCAAACTTACTAAAAAGCAAAAAATGAGATAAACAATTTTTATTTAAGCCATGTACTAAAACGTATAAAATAAGTTTAAGTCATTGCTGACAATGATTTAATTAGTTTTTGTTGAATTATTTGGTTTCAAAAAGCTTGTCGCGCGAATTGTTATAAAATTATACTTCGACAAGTTGTTACTTACCAACCAATCATTGTCCAATAAATTATTAGTACCTACTTTTATGAAACTCGCCGACAAGTTTTTGAAAACAAATAATTCAACAAAAAATAATTAAATCATTGTCAGCGATGACTTAAACTTATTTTATACGTTTCAGTACACGGCTTGAATAAAAGCTTGTCCTTAAAAAGGTTTTTTATTAGTTATTTTTTTTACTGCATTCCTGAAAGGTTCGAATAATTTTAGACATTTTGCCGCGAAAACAACTGCAAATATTCAGGAAATTTTGTCTTTCTTCCTTTCCATTTTGTTTAAAATTGAAAAATGAAATACTTTGGGGCATGGAATTGTAACATGAAAACTAGATGCCTTCAATGGACAAGTTGTAGGGAATCAAAATGCAAAGAAAATGAGCCATAGCACGACTCGATCGGATTATTAGTAACGGAGAAAAACTGGAAAAACCAGAAAAAAAATCGCTTTTGAAAAAGAATTCATTACTCCGCCACTTTTTGAGATGCAGTGCAGGCTTTTCACGGCTTTTGATATGTACTTTGTGTGTGACAAATTGAGGCGCTGTCGGATCATTAATTTTGTCATAATTGCAATGTGAATTTTTTAATCCACTTTATTGCAGCAGACCTGGATGTGGTCCGATTTCAATTTTTCTAAAAGATTTTGAGAGAAGTATAGTACTACGAAACGTCTATTCTCATATTGCGTTTAAATGCTGCGAAATAGGTGAGAAATACTTGCAAACATGACCGAAAACCGGCGAGTGCATTAAAGCGGCTCAGGAGGGGGGAGATCAGATTCATAATGGGCGCAGCGCGCTTGTATTAATGTACATACGCTTCTCCGCGACTGCTGGTCTACCCCCACTACTCAGCCGCTTTCACGCATTCGTCTATTTTCGGTCATGTTTGCAAGTATTTCTTACCTATTCCGCAGCATTTAAACGCAAAATGAGAATAAACGTTTCGTAGTACTATACTTCTACTCTCAAAATATTTTTATATTCTTTACATTTTGATTCTCTATAACTTATCCACTGAAGGCATTTGCATAACTTATCCACTGAAGATTGCTTCATTAGTTTTCATGTTACAAGCAAAAAACGAAAAAAAAGAAATATTTTTGCATTTAAATGTTCATAACAAATTTAGCAATGATACTTGCGAGTAGGAAACAACAAGATATAAATATATTTCCGATGGTATGCCTGCATTCCATGCACTGACAGGATGTGACACTACTAATGGCAGTATAATGGGCGAAGACACTAAATTTTCAAAATATTTTTAATGGATTTTACAGCTTGTGAAAACTCTGTTGGTAATTTTCTTTTTATTTTTTAATTTTATAAAACTTAAAAAAATATATTTTAAGTCGGCAAAATTCAAATGGCTTCTTTCTAGCGCCATTGCAAAATATTGTGACGTAATCACCCGATCAACCAATCCCACAGTTGACATCTTCAATCAATTTTGCAACGTTGCCATATTTTCAAATCTTAGGCCATGCCTCCATAATAAGAATAAATGATTGGCTTTCTCTTCATTAGAAATCGTTTTGATGGACCACAATGATTCATAATATAAAAAATAACAAGGTTTATGTGCACTGTAAAATCGACAATATCTTGTTTTATGGCAGATCGAATGTTTTTACACCATTCAAATCTGTCATCATCGCGTGACATTGCGAATAGTGTTCTAGTTCTGACATTTATAGTTTAAGAAACTTGGCAACATTGCCGTTTAATGTCACAATCAACCCGATTACGCCTATTGGCTACTCGGTCGTTTACGTCACAAAGAGCGCCAATATTAGTAGCTTCAAAATTTGCTGATTTTCAAAAACGAATGGAAACTGCTGTAATTGAAATTTGACTAAAAAATATTTTCTGGGTACATTGATTCCATTTCGTGTCCTCGCCTATTGGAAATTTATTTTGAAACTGAATGAGTTGACTGTCCATAAAAATACAAATTCACTTAAATGATTTTCCTTCACTTTGAGTTTGGACGTGATTCTAATATTTTTTCAAAAATAGATTTCAAAATGTAAACATCTCGAAAACAGTTATAGTTTTTATGTTTGCACGATAGAATATAGAATGATGTTCAAAAACGAATCATGGAATAATTTTCTGCTTGCCACTCAATCTGTAATAATTCAGCTATGGAAGCCGGTAAATGTAAAAAATGCTATATTTTAAATGTTTATAGCAAATTTAGCAATGACACTAGCGAGTAGGGAACATAACTGAATATATATATATATATATATATATATATATATATATATATAAACCTGAAATGAAAGAATATCGAGGGGACTCTTAAAAACAAAATGGCAAAAATTTAATGGACATAGCCCTCAAAAAAAAGTGTTAACCGTATAAATATATATATATAAAGAAAGAAAGAGAGATTTGTTTCGATTCCAAGAAAGCCACCATCCGCCTACAGCTTTTCATGGTTTCCCAATCATCAGGACGGCTTGTGGTCTTTCTCGAATTCGTACCAAATCTCTCAGAGTGCTAATACCTACCGGCAAGTATAAAAATGTGAAATGCACAAAATTATAGATGTGACACCTATAATTTGTGGGGTGAAGCTTAGACCTAATGAAGTGAAATTCAATGACACAAAATTTCGTGCAACATTGATAGGTCACCAACAGATGTCAGTATAGGCCAATCCACGACACCAAAAGTGTACTTCTAGTGCGTTTAGAGTAACGTAAAACAAATAACGAATGAAAGAGAGATTTGTCTCGATTCCAAGAAAGTCACCATCCGCCTACAGCTGTTTCAAGATTTCCCGATCATCAGGACGGATTGTGGTCTTTCTCGAAATCGTACCAAATCTCTCAGAGTGCTAATACATACCGGCAAGTATAAAAATGTGAAATGCACAAAATTATAGATGTGACACCTATAATTTGTGGGGTGAAGCTAATGAAGTGGAATTCAATGACACATTTCGTGCAACATTGATAGGTCACCAACAGATGTTAGTATAGGCCAATCCACGACACCAAAAGTCGTACTTCTAGTGCGTTCAGAGTAACGCAAAACAAATAACGAAATAAAGAGAGATTTGTTTCGATTCCAAGAAAGCCACCATCCGCCTACCGCTGTTTCATGGTTTCCCAATCATCAGGACGCTTGTGGTCTTTCTCGAAATTGTACCAAATCTCTCACAGTGCTAATACCTACCGGCAAGTATCAAAATGAGAAATGCACAAAATTGTAGATGTTACACTTATAATTTGTGGGGTCATGCTTAGACCTAATCGAAACAAATCTCTCTTTCTTTCGTTATTTGTTTTGCATTACTTGAACGCTCTAGAAGTACGAATTTTGGTGTCGTGGATTGGCCTATACTGACATCTGTTGGTGACCTATCAATGTTGCGAAACATTTTGTGTCATTGAATTCCACTTCATTAGGTCTAAGCTTCACCCCACAAATTATAGGTGTCACATCTATAATTTTGTGCATTTTACATTTTTATACTTGCCAGTAGGTATTAGCACTCTGAGAGATTTGGTACGAATTGGATAAAGACCACAAGCCGTCCTGACGATTGGGAAACCATGAAACAGCTTAGGCGGATGGTGGCTTTCTTGGAATCGAAACAATTCTCTCTTTCTTTTGTTATTTATTTTGCGTTACTCTGAACGCACTAGAAATACCACTTTTAGGGTCGTGGATTGGCCTATACTGATATCTGTTGGTGACCTATCAATGTTGCACGAAATTTCGTGTCATTGAATTACACTTCATCAGGTCTAAGCTTCACCCCACAAATTATAGGTGTCACATCTATAATTTTGTGCATTTCACATTTTTATACTTGCCGGTAGGTATCAACACTCTGAGAGATTTGGTACGAATTCGATAAAGACCATAAGCCGTCCTGATGATTGGGAAACCATGAAACAGTTGTAGGAGGATGGTGGCTTTCTTGGAATCGAAACAAATCTCTCTTTGGTTACTATCGTTTCGGACGTCCATCGTCTTAATGTATTTAAAAGGTGCTTGTATCTGCAATCGTCTTCAGGTGAATACAGTATTCACCTGAAGACGATTGCAGATACAAGCATTCGAAACGTCGTGAAAACCTTTTAAATACATTAAGACGATGGACGTCCGAAACGATAGTAATCAAGTTACCACATCGTCTACAACCTTCAAACAAAATCTCTCTTTCTTTCGTTATTTGTTTTGTGTTATTATGTCACCCCACAAATTATAGGTGTCACTTCTAGAATTTTGTGCATTTCATATATATATATATATATATATATATATATACAGTGTATACAGTATATACAGTGCTTCTCAAAAGTCCCCTCCCCCCCCTCTTATTTTTGGAACGATTATACATAAACAGGTGAAATTTGAAAACTGAATATTAAAGGTTGTAAACTTCCCTACTAGTGATGATAGATGATGAAATCGTCAAAGATGACGTCACAAGGCCATTGTGACCAATAATTTTAAATGGAACCCTACGGCAAGCGACACCTCTTTTAAAAGGTATCGAAAAAACCTATTCAATTATACTAATTTTGTTTGTGTTTATGGCAGTTTTGGCAACTCGCTTTTAAAAAACGCAAAGCTGTGATGAATTAAATCAGTTAATACCAAAATTCCAAATTCAAGCTCCGCCTCTGGATAGTTGTCAAATAAGCTGACGTTTTTGTTAGTCTCCCTAATTCGACGTTTTTGTAATTGTCCAAGTTTTTGTACATTTAATAATTTGTGTATTGTTGATCGAACGTTTAACTGTTTTAGCAGCTTTTGGTACTTTTAATATTTTGTACATTTTAATAATTTGTTAAACTGTTGTGAGCCGAACGTTTAAGTGCTTCAAGAAGCGAAATGGTACGTGCTTTAGGTGATAAAGTAGCAGCGATCCTAATTCTTGGTGAAACTGGACAAAATATTCATGCAGCAGAACGCATTTTTAATGAGAGGTTTCCCGATCGCCCCGTTTCGAGGACTTATTCAAGGGAGCTTCTTCGTAAGTTTGAAACAACGGGTAGTATTAATGATGCGAAACGATCTGGCAGACCACAAATTTCTGACGAGAAAAAAATTTATATACTGGCAGAAGTAAAAGTTAATCCTACTTCTTCAACAACTCACGTTGCATCTACCTGTGAAGTCAGTCGAAGTACAGTACACACGGTGTTGAAAAAAAACTTATTTCATCCATACAAATTAAAAATGGTTCATCAACTCTCAGACGACGACCCAGACGGAAGACTAGAATTTTGTGAAAATATGGAAACAAAAATTAACCAACAGCCAGACTATGTCAAAACAATTTGTTTCAGTGACGAAAGTACTTTCTATCTAAATGAAAATGTAAATACACAGAATGTGAGGTATTGGAGTGACGCAAATCCTCACCTGTTTCGTGAAACACATACCCAATTTCCCCAGAAGGTGAATGTTTGGGCAGGTATCCTGGGAAACCACATCGTTGGGCCTCTTTTTTTTAAATACTAATTTAACTGGTGAGGTTTTGCTGGAGCTGCTGCAAAACGCAATAGAACCGTTAATCCTTGAAATTTCGGAAGATAATCCAGATAAATTCGGCAATTTGGAAATAACATTCCAACAGGATGGTGCTCCTCCACACTATTACGGTGCAGTAAGACGGTATTTGGATGAGGAATATCGTGGTAGATGGATTGGACGACGTTCAACGGAATGGCCAGCTCGATCACCGGACCTCACATCTTTGGATTTTTTCTGTGGGGGTACCTTAAATCGAAGGTTTACGCCACTGAACCTGACAATATTGACGTTTTAATACGTATTGTTGCATAATGTGAGGCTGTTTCCGCAGACACAGTTGCAAAAGTACGAGAAGAGTTTAAAAATAGGATATTTCACTGTCAGGAAGTAAATGGTGGTCACTTCGAGCAATTTCTTTAAGTAGATACTGATTCCTAAATCTGTAATTAATATCATACTGAATGGAATTTAAATTTTAATGTTTACTAATGAGTCATTGAAACTGCCATAAACACAAACAAAATTAGTATCATTGAATAGGTTTTTTCGATACGTTTTAAAAGAGGTGTCGCTTGCCGTAGGGTTCCATTTAAAATTATTGGTCACAATGGCCTTGTGACGTCATCTTCGATCTATCATCACTAGTAGGGAAGTTTACAACCTTTAATATTAAGTTTCCAAATTTCACTTGTTTATGTATAATCGTTCCAAAAATAAGAGGGGCGGAGGGGACTTTTGAGAAGCATATATATATATATATATATATATATATATATATATATATATATATATATATATATATATATATATATGTGCATAAGGCAGAGTGTAATATTTGAGAGATTTTCAGGTTTTTTGTTTTCATAATACTGGTTATTATATATCTACAAGGCCTTCAATTAAAAAAGTAATTTCATTGTTTATGCGGGTTGAATTTTACTGCCTGAAAAATCAACCACAAAATACATGACATACAATTAAAAACGTACTTTAGAAAAACTATAATTATTTTTGAAGTGGTTAATGAATTGATATTCTGGAAAGCCTATGAATGACAACTTGATAAAAGTTTCAATAAATTCATAACGATAAAAAATTGTCCATTGGCCCAACTGTTATATAAAATGCTATCCAATCGTGCATCTGTAGGTCGGGTCATTCTACGCCTTGGAAAGAATGAAAAATTTGGATTGTATTTCCATATTTGGTTTATTCTGGGACGAACGAATGAACATTTTCTATGGAAACAAAATATGTTCACTAATAAAAAACATATATTTACAGGCTGAATATGTAACTACCGCATTCGGTAATCCAATCGCTGAGAGAGCGGCATCCTTGAGTGTAGGTCCAAGAGGGCCAATTCTTCTACAAGATCAAACATTGGTTGACGAACTCGCTCATTTCGAACGAGAAAGAATTCCAGAAAGAGTTGTCCATGCCAAAGGAGCTGGGGCGTTTGGTTACTTCGAAGTTACTGATGACATCACAAAATACACCGCCGCAAAGGTGTTTTCCACCATTGGCAAAAAAACACCAATTGGTATCAGGTTCTCCACTGTCGGTGGAGAATCAGGCTCGGCAGATACAGTAAGAGATCCTCGTGGATTTGCCGTTAAATTCTACACCGAGGACGGAATTTGGGATTTGGTAGGAAATAATACACCAATCTTCTTCATCAGAGATCCTATTTTCTTTCCAAGTTTCATTCACACCCAAAAGAGAAATCCGCAGACGCATCTGAAAGACCCCGATATGTTCTGGGACTTCATGTCTTTGAGATCGGAAACTATGCATCAACTGTTGTTCTTATTTTCTGATAGAGGTAAGCATATAAGTAACATATTATGGTATATTTCTCCATTGATAGCCAACAATTTGGACTCATCAGAAACTTTGGAGGAGTATACTTTGCTGCCTTTAACGAAATATATCTCACCATATGTAGCAATTTTTAGGTCGTCCATTGGAAGAAATGAAATTTGTATCGAAAAAAAAAACTCTAATGTGAAAATATCAAACAAAAAATGATTTCATATACAATTTTCCTGGGTTTACAAAATGCTTCTAGATATATAGGGAATAACTATTTCTTTACAAATTGTATATTAATTGTTATTTCATTAATGAAAATAATTTCATAGAAAAATACTTCATTTGAAGTATTTCACCTGCTTAAGAAAGAACTTGAACATATGATTTTTGTAATAGAGAAATAAAAATACAAAATTGATTGGAGAAAATTCAGTACAAACTAAGATTAGGTATTTAAGAAAAAAATATAGATTTCAAATGAGTAATAAACCAATATTCTTCAGTATAAGTTGTATTTATCTCTTGCGATAATATGAATTGTGCATCACATGTGAAAAAATATTCATTGACAGTAATTTTTTGAAAATGAATCATTTTGTTTGGGACTTGTTAATGAATTATTTATAAACCATGAAAAATGTCCAATTCCAATATTACTCTTTACTATTACCTATACAATATGATGTAGTATTCCAATGTTCGTCGAGGCATTAGCCAAGAGAGGGGTTTTTCCGATGGATTCTCTATAGTAAGTAGTAGAGGAATAAGAAATTTTTCATGGTCTATGAAATCAGCAAAGCAAAAACCACCAGAAGTGACGGGTTTTCGAGAAATATCGGCTGGGTATTGGGGAAGCACATGTTATGCCACAAAAAACTTGAACATGAAAACGTCTTCAACACATCTCAATTTGCCACATTTTTGTTTTAACCTGATGATTTTTTTTGACATGGTATTTGTCATCATCAGGTTAAAACAAAATTATTTTATTTGAATTCTGCGTTTGCATCGTACGAACGTTATTGTACCTACAATAACGTTTGTTTTAACCTGATGATGACAAATACCATGTCGAAACATAGTTAAGAGAAATTATATGAATTGACTGAATCAGACCTTTATTCCGAGAAATTGAAGAAAATATATATGTGGTCAAGAAACTAAAGAAAATATATATATATATATATATATATATATATATATATATATATATAAATATAAAAATATTTCGGTATCCCCTTTCATCTATAAATCTCGATGTGTTCACCCAAACTTGACTTTGCACATTACCATTGTTATTTGAAAAAAAGAGTCATATTTTGATAACTTGTACTTGAAATCCAAAGAGAATTTTCTGAAGAATCAACTAATTATACCTAAATATTTCAATGCTAAAACGATTCTCTATAAAGATGAAGAATTAACTGATAATAAATTTTTAAATGTTAAAACGATTTACTAAAAAGATGAAATTTATTTTTCTGTTCGTATTTTGAATACTAGAAGCCTGTTCTTTGTTCATAAACTCAGATGTGGAATTATCTACAATTGAAAGTAAAATTTAAAACTAACCAAACCTTTTAGAAAAAAAAAAAATTTGAACTGACATTTCAATCATTTGGTTTCATTTTAGGAATTCCCGATGGATACAGGTTCATGAATGGCTATGGTTCTCATACATTCAAATTTATCAACAAAGACGGCAAAATTCATTTCTGCAAGTTCCACTTCAAAACCAACCAGGGTATCAAAAACCTTGATGTTCGAAAGGCTGAACAACTTGATGGACTTGATCCTGACTATAGTATTAGAGACTTGTTTAATGCCATTGCTGGCGGAAGTTACCCATCTTGGACAATGCATGTACAAGTAATGACTCCTGAACAAGCTGCGGTTAGCAAATTCAATCCATTTGATCTAACTAAAGTTTGGCCCCAGGGTGAATACCCCTTGATCAGAGTTGGAAAAATGGTGTTGAACCGTAATCCTGAGAATTATTTTGCTGAAGTTGAACAAATTGCATTCAGTCCTGCACATTTGGTACCAGGAATTGATTCTTCTCAAGACAAAATGTTGCAAGGGCGTTTGTTTGCCTATGGAGATACCCACAGACACCGTCTTGGACCAAACCATCTACAGTTACCTGTCAATTGCCCATTCAAAGTCCGTAATTATCAGCGAGATGGACCTATGTGTTTGAATAACCAGGGAAGTGCCCCTAACTATTTCCCAAACAGCTTTGGAGGACCTGAAAGTGCTAGATGGGCCCGATCATTAAACCCCCCTTTTGAAGTTTCTGGAGAAGCTTACAGGTATTTCAAGCCAAGAGAAATTTTTATTATATTCCGTACATCTTGCCAATTTCAAGTAAATTAGTTTTTAATTTTAAGAACTTTAACTTGCATTCAAAAATTTTGCTAGTATTTTTTTTTTATTATTCAAACAAAGAACTCGCAATTACCTATAGAATGAATGCACATATTTTTCACAAAAAAATCTAAATATTAAAATATAAAAAATACCTGAACAGCGTTTTACATATAGATCCTGCACTATAGGACCT
This sequence comes from Gonioctena quinquepunctata, assembly GCA_018342105.1. Taxonomy (NCBI): domain Eukaryota; kingdom Metazoa; phylum Arthropoda; class Insecta; order Coleoptera; family Chrysomelidae; genus Gonioctena; species Gonioctena quinquepunctata. Next base: position 259,946 of record JAFIRS010001989.1, read on the forward strand.
CGATATTGAAACTATTCATTGTTTGTTTTGTTGTCTGATCAACAAGTTCAAAATGGTGTTAATTATTGATATAGCTCCTAAAAATATGAGCGATAGCTCATTGGATTCGGAATGACGTGTAGAAAAATGTATTTCGATGATTTTACAGCACATAAAAAAAATGCAATTGTTATTAATAGGAAAAAAAAGGCATTCAGTTTTCGCTAATAATTCAAAAACTATTGCTAATTAAGAAATTTGAAAAAAAGATTCTTAGAGAGGAGGAAATTTCCAATAAAAAAGTCCCAACTCCCGGAATTATGTCTCTATTATTTATAATTTTAATGTAACGCCGAAAATTGGGCTCCGCGCGGCAGTTACGGTATGGGCGCACCGCCGCGCCGCTGAAAATAGTATACCACATGAAATATATTTTTTTATAGTATTAAATATCAATCTAAACATTTGAAAAAATTATTCTGTCATCTCAACACCTGAAAGAATAATGTTCCGTTGGAAAGTAATTCTTATATTGATTTTTCCAAAAGTTATACAATTGTTAACTAACAAGTTTTTTTCCGGCCTCCGTTTTCACAAATGGTGACATAAAAGTTTAAATAATTGACTTCTAAAATGTTTTGCTTCTTGGAGCCTATATATATATAAACAGTGGGGAATAACGGGGATCTTCAGTCAGCACAAGTGTTGAACTATGAAAAACTCTTTAATACGTTGGACCGAGCTTTCGTTTCCATTTTGAAACTTCTTCAGGGTCAGTAATCTGAGTGGTTGATTAATGAACATTAACTTAAAAAAAAAACGTAAAATATGTAAATATTTGTCGGAATGGTGTTATATCTTTGACATGTCTAAACGTCAAAGATATAACACCATTCATATATATATATATATATATATATATATATATATATATATATATATATATATATATATATATATAATCATTCATATATATATAACACATTCATATATATATAACAAGATCAATATATATATACAAGATAAAAGTTTATAAAAGTTTTTTATTTTGTTTATCATAATTGTTAAAAATAAATAAAATTTAAAAATTAATAAAATATTCAAAAAATATTAAATTTTGTTTAAAAAATGTTATTATTATTTTCGCATCTATCAATGTCATTAAGTAATTCTGGGTAAAATTTTACTATATAAAAAAAAATCTTTTTTACCATTTCGTTGACAAAATAATGATAAAAAAAAATCTTTAAAACATTTTTTTATTGTTTTTAATCTTTTTTTTTTATATTTTTATTATTTAAATAATTAGTTAAGAAATTATTTTTTCTTTAAAAATCATAATTGGCATTTCTCAATAAGGTAACAAAAGAATATTTTTTTATCAATAATTCCATTGTTTATTGATTTAAAATTTGTTATAAACAAATTCTAACCATTTTTTTTCTTAAAGTAATTAAAATTAAAAAACGGCCATATTTACAAAATACTGAAAAATATTATTTTTAAATTTTTTAGAACACTTTTCAATATTACACGATTTCGAACTTTATTACATGTGGCTGTTTCTGTGATTTCAATTACTTTTAGAAAAATAATCTAATGCTTGTCAGAATTTCTTTATAACAAATTGTTAAATCAATAAACAATGAAATTATTCATAAAAAAAGTATTTTTTTTGTTACCCTATTTAGAAAGGCCAATTTTTTTAAAGAAAAAATAATTTCTTAACTAATTATTTAAACAATGGAAATATAAAAAAAACGATTATAAACAATAAAAAAATTTTGTTTTTTTTTTTTTTTTCAATCATTATTTTGTCATGACAACAAAATGGTAAAAAACTTTTATATATATATATATATATATATATATATATATAGTAAACTTGTCTATTTGTTTATAAATAATTTATGAACAAATGACGTAAAAAAATTTTACCCAGCATTACTTAATGCCATTGTTAGATGCGAAAACCAAAAAAACATTTTTAAAAAAAATTTTTTTTAAACAATTATAATAAACAAAATAAAAAACTTTTATCACGTGATCTTTTTAAGTATATATATTTATAAGAAGGGCTCCAAGAAGCAAAAAAATTTTAAGTCTATTATTTATTAAACTTTTGTCGCCCTTTGTGAAAACGGAGGTCGGAAAAAAACTTGTTAGTTAACAATTGTATAACTTTTTGAAAAATCAAGAATCTTTTTTTCAATTTTTTTAATTATTAATAGTTTTTGAATTATTAGCAAAAAACGAAATGCCTTTTTATTTCCCTCTTAATTTGTTAATAACATTGCAATTTTTTTATTTGCTGTAAAATAATTGAAATACATTTTTCTACACGTCATTCCGAATCCAATGAGCTATCGCTCATATTTTTATCAATAATTAACACAATTCAAACTATTTAATTGTAATGGTTTTCGTAGCAGTTTCGTTTTAGAAGCCATGTAGAATATATATGTAATTAACAATGGATTTCCGAATAATATTTTTATTTGTGTTAATACATAGTTGATATAGAGTGATTTATAAACAACCCTCTACTACAAGCGTTCAAAGTAATTTTGACCTTTGTAAAATGATTTTCAATGTCAGGTTAGGTATTTAAATGTAATATTCGTCTTTTCAGCTATTTCTTAGAAAATGACTGTTTTATTAGGGAAAAACTTGGATTAAGCCGAGGAAGTTACTCGGATTTAGTTGAAATTACTGAGATAAAGAGAGAAATAATGTACAGTTTTAAAACAATATTCAGGATAAGGATTGATAGGGACTACTGAATTATTTGAATAGTTCCCAATCAGTTTACGCTCACACAATCTGAGGACAAAAATATATAAACAAAAAGAACATCAATGCATATTAAAATAAAAAGACAGATTTTTCATGAACTGCAACAGGTTAGATTCTTTTTGAGTGGGTGATAGCTGCTCCATTGCGACTTTCTCAGATCTATTGTGGCCCGATCCTAATTAAATTAGAGTATACAGTGACCCGTCAGTAATCTTATTATGATCTTCAGGTTTTTTCTATTTAGTTCTAATAGGGCTGCTATTCTTCTTTTCGAAAAAATTGATATATATGCCTTTGAGTGAACTTGTCCCACTATTTCACGTTTTTTCCGCTCAGTGCCGCCTGAAAACACTTCTTCGGCTATACATCTTTGGCTTCCGAATATTCCGATTTATTTTCACTGTTTCTGTTCAGTATTTCTTGCCGTCAGAGTTCGATTACATGGACTCCGCCCCAACACCGTTTTCCGTTTTGGAGCCGTCGGTGTAACATTGTAGATTGGCCCCTGTGAATTATCGTTCATTAGTCTCCCATTCTTCTCTTCCCGGGAGGAGAATCTCATAAGGCCTATCGAGAATCTCATAAGGTATAAGGCATTGCTAAAATCGGATGAATTTTGTCTCGTTCTTGAACTTGCGACAACTCCTCCCCTATTACTCATCAGGTTACTTTATACCTTCACTCTTTCCTCCTTCCATGCAGAGGAGGGATGTTGGAGAGGACTTTCAGTGCTGCTGTCGGAATGGTGGACATTGCCCCTGTTATGGTCAGACACGCTTGCCTCTGGAGTTAGCTAAGCTTTCTCGTGCACTCTCTTCTTGCCCCTGTGCTCCACCAGACGACTGCTCCATTCCCTATGTTTTCCCACAGATTCTTCTACAAGTCCATAGGGCTTGCCTCACTCTATTACCGGGAGACTATTTGCATGAAATAAGAGTGGAATTTATATCGATGAAACAGCTTTGAACCGATTCAACGCTGACAAAAATAGAATCCCAATACCCTCACGGAGTTATTCACTCACATTCATGCATTCCCCTATACACTCCAATCTGGATGACATTAATTTGAAAAATAAATTCTCCAGACGACTTCGGGAGATGTTCTCTTTCAAGATGAGCATTCCACGTGAGTTTCTTATCTAGAATTACCCCTAGGTATTTGGCTTCTTGAATGGAATTGTTTCCCAGAGGTTCGGCTTAGTGAATCTAGCTTCCCGCTTCAGTTACAAACAGTTTCCGATATCTCCTTGTTGATTGCTGCTCCATGTAGGAATATTGGTAGTGCATTGTGGAATGCTCATTCAAAGACGAGAAAGGCTGCTACTGCAATTTCTCCGTATCTCAGAGAGTCGTCCAGTTTCCCGACGAGGTTGTCTAATGCAGTTTCTGTTGATTTTTCTGCCTGGTAAGCATACTGGTGGGTGCTGAAAGGGTTCTCCTTCTGCACCTCTTCTCCTCGTATGTGCCCATCCAGGATCTTCTCTGTGGTTTTAAGCAGAAATTATGTGCGGCTGATCGGGCAAAGGGATTTGGGAAGGTTTTCGATGTTCCCGACTTTACGTATATATACAACCCTTATCGACGTCCATCTTGAGGGTAGGTATCCCCATGTCAGACTTGCTCTAAAAAGTTTTGTGAGTATTGGGCATTAGTATCTTGGACGGCTCCATTCTGTAGAAGCGCAGGAAAAATACCATCCTCTCCTGGTTCGAAGTAGTAAATGGCCCATTCTACCACTACTGGTTTGATGATTTCCTTTGCTTTCTTTCCGTCTAGGTTGTCTTGGTCGTCCTGGATGAAGTGGAATTGGCTGGTTTTCATAAAAAATCATGGCTTGTGGGAAATAGTTTTGTACTAGAAGCTCTAAGGTCTCCCTTCAAGATTCCATCACAGTTCCGTCAGATCGTTTAATCAGACCCACTTCTTGCTCCGGTTCTCTAGAGACAATCTTTGGATTCTTGCACTTGTGTGTATATCGGATATACTCTGGCAGAATTCCCTCTTGGCATTCCTTATTGCTTTATTGTATCTACAGTCTTCTACGTTCTTGCCCCACCAAGAGGTTGCTCTATTATCTTTTTTAGTTTTAAGTAGGCAATTTTGTTCTTAGGCGGTCAGGACTGAGCTTTGAATATGATTCGCTGCCAGCCCTATCTCCGTACTATTTCTTATTCTACATTTATCGTTTCTGAAACAATCAAAAATTTAAGTTCAATTTTATGATAAATACTCAGCTATTGATGAAATGCTTAGAATAATGCATGTATTTCACAATCAGTTATTTTTATTCTAGAGAAATAATTTCAAAAAATGAAAACAATAGAAGGAAAAATATTTATTTAGAGTACTTCAATAACTCACGCTATAATGCCAGAAGAGCGTTCACGATCATTTTTATCACCTCTACAACTAGCATTATCAGTCACACTTCATAAAAAAAAAATTATACAAAAAATGGTTGAGATTTATGCCTTGGTTTTTTCAATTCATACAAAGATGAAAAATTGTATGAAACTTCGCCAATCTTTGCAACTATTAAATAAAATAATTTCAGGTACTTTTGTTCAGTTCATGCATCATAATGCAGACTTCAATGTTAGGACTATATATGGTATAGAGGAACCTTTGTATTTCCAATTTTTTTTTTTAACATAGATTTATAATCAGCAGTCCCGAAACCTATAAGAATACTATTTTTTGACAATCATTTTCATTTCATGTTTTTTTGACAATGTTTCCAAGTATGACTTTTTTGTTTTTGTATGTATGTAAAAAAATCAATGTTATTGCAAAAAACGAAGATTAATTTGATAATTAAGCATAATATGCTAAAATGATTAAATAGCAATATTTCTTTGATGTTTTTACAATTAGAAACTCAATGAAAAAGTCCCAATGAAAATCCATTCACTATAGAGGGGTTGCAATGTAAAAACCTAACTGCACAGGACTCGATGAAAAAAGCCCTATGAAAATAATTATAGACGTGTTCTGAAACATAACTGCATAGAACTATTTATTCAAATCAAATATTACCAGTATCAGTACACAACTATCTTATATTGCACACATCTCAATTAATTCAAATGGATTTCAAAGTGACCTTGAACTCCATATCGGTATAGCATTTTTATCAGTAAATTTCGTTCTATCATATTTAGTAATTTGGAAATTATGGAAGGTGAAGAAAGGTCAGATTATTCTAAGAAATGTGTATATTGCATATTCATTTGACTCTTGTGGAATTTGAACAATAATCATAACATAACTCATGTTATTTGTATAAATATTGTAAATAGAAATATGCACCCTTCACAAATCCGAAAATAATACAATCACCTTTAGTCAACTTATTAAAAAGGTCAATATTACACAATGAAAAAAACATCCAGGAAAAAATATTCAGCCCAAAGGTATCCCGATTCACTTAGCAGAAACAATCTAAGAATTTGCCAAGAATATTCCACAGGATGATTTCATGATTATACCAATGGATTGTTCAAGCCACTTCACTCAAGGACGTACTCCATGGGGTCCGGAGCCCCGCCCTCCCCGAAAATGTTATAGAGATTAGATAAAACACACAAAATTCCTAAAT